>JAKCWG010000821.1:0-308267 GCA_021464415.1 Lonicera japonica
ATCATTTAGCTCGGATGAGCTGATTTGTGAGGATATCCTTCAACCAAGAGTAGTGTAGCTCTGAGCTCTGATGTTCGTGATGTCTTAGGCCCGAATCCTTCGTAGGCGAACAAGGTCGACAATTCAATACCTGTGTTAGGTCTTTTGTCTTTATTAGAAATCTTTTTCGAGATTGCTGAGGCGTGAGAGCAGGCACTTGTCGAGGAAAGATAATCATGGAAAAAGCTCGAATAACCGATGTGTAAAGCTTTGTTAGCCCTTGACCATAAGTTTGTGGAGTTTGGAACATTAATGTGTAAAGCTAGCTAGACTTTGATCATTAGTCTTGGAGTTTCAGAACATCATTGTGTAAGGCTGGCTAGACGTTGATCTCGAGTCTTAGTTCAAGGACGTTAGATCTCGGATGCTAGTCGTTGAGCTCAAAACATCAATGTGTAGAGCTTTAGAGCTTCAGAACATCATTGTGTAAGGCTGGCTAGACGTTGATCTCGAGTCGTAGTCCAAGGAAGCTAGATCTCGGATGCTAGTCGTTGAGCTCGAAACATCAATGTGTAGAACTCGTTAGACATTGGATGCAAGTCGTAGAGCTTGGAACATTAATATGTAAAACTCGCTATACTTTTGGTCATAAATATTTTGATTATATTCGGGCATTTTTCAACTGTCATCAAATTCTCGAATTTCTTTCTTTCTTTCTTTCTTCTTCTTCTTTTTTTTGAGACCTGCCTTTGTTGTCGGCCAATTTTCAGCGAGTTCTCTTTGGGCTGGGGTGGTCCAACGGTTGTCTGACGGATTTCAAAATCACATTTAGCTTTGTAGAAGTTTGATATCCGCTGAAAATTTCTTTAATCTCTTTTTTGTGATTTGTTGGACGAACTTGATGAAAATTACACTCAATTGTAATTTTTTGGAAGCTCATCCATTTTTCCTACAATAAAGATTATTGATTGTAAGAAATTGATTCAACTTTAGACATATTAAAACAAAGGTAAAAATCATATAAGAGTTATTAAAAATAACTTATCTCTTCTTTTGGGTTTTATCCCCTTGGGTAATCAAATTTTTGAATGATTATGCGCCCGTAAATGTTGAGCTAGCGAAGGCCTGCAGGATTTCCGCATTTTTTGTTGTAGCAATTTTGTATCCCGGTTTTGGACCCCAAGATGGCCAAATTTGAAAACTTTTTGAACTATAAAGTTGTAGCTCTTGAAATTTACTCCAAAATGGACTCCAGAATCGCGTGATTTGGAATTTTGAGCACAAAGTTACATGCTTGATAATATTGAGTCATCATTGGCCCGCGGGATTTCGTTCCAGAAAGTTTGTATCAACGTTTTGAACCTCGAGATGGCATAATTTGAAAACGGATTGAACTGAAAAGTTGTAGCTCTTGAAATTTTTTCCAAAATAGACTCCAGAATCGCATAATTTGGAGTTCCGAGAAAGAAGTTATGCCCCCGAGAATATCGAGCTACGTAGACCTGCGGGATTTCGAGTTTTTCACCGAAAATTCACTTATAATTTCTAAAGAACGAGAGCTTTAGAGAGCTTATCGTTGCCACAGACGGCGCCAACTGATGGTGTCAAAATCTAGAAATAGATAATTAACCAATCAATAAGCGAATATCGGTGATTAAAAAATAATTGCGCGCAATGATGAACACGTGATTTTTTTTAAGGTAGCGTACCCCCCGGTTAGCGATTATGCTATTCCAGTGGTACGTCCTCCTTTTGTGTGTACTTGCTTTATATTAGCTCAAAGGCGATCAATTTGGATGATAATACAAGCTACCAACTTCTCTCTCTATAATTTCCTTAATTCTATTTATAAGTATAGAATTAGGATTACAAATATTTTAACAGAATAAATAATAAACTGTGTATGAGAGAGAGTGTATAAGGGTTGTTGATATTTTTTGGAGTTTGAAAATAGAGAGTATAAGACCCTTCTATTTTTTGGGGTATGAAAATAGAGAGTATATGACTCCTCTATTTCTTCTCGAATTGGCTTGAATTTGTATTGACAATGGCTTTATATCTCTTGGAAGAGATATATGGATCTTAAGAGAGAAAGAAGATATGTTTTTGTTGTGTGTTGAATGAATGAATGGTGGGAGGTATTTATAGGTAAATGGAGAATGGCAAAAAGCGTAAATTTGATAAAAATGAATGGCATAAGTTAATCTTTGGTGGAGGTAGGTGAGGTAGGTGAGATGTGGTAGGTGAGGTGTAGTAGGTGAGGAGGTAAAAATGAGATTTTACCGGGGGTAAAAATAGAATTTTACCGGGGGTAAAAATAGAATTTTACCGGAGGTAAAAAACGTTGAATTATCTTTATAGGCCAATAATAAAATTAATATTTAACCCCATCACAGTTTATTATTTATTCTGTTGAAATATTTGTAATCCTAATTCTATACTTATAAATAGAATTAAGGAAATTATAGAGAGAGAAAAATTGGTAGCTTGTATTATCATCCAAATTGATCGTCTTTGAGCTAATACAAAGCAAGCACACACAAAAGGAGGACGTACCACTGGAATAGCATAAGCGCTACCGGAGGAACCTACCTTAAAAAAAATCACGTGTTCATCATTGCGCTGCATTTATTTTTTATTCACCGATATTCGCTTATTGATTGGTTAATTATCTATCTCTAGATTTTGACACCATCGCACCCTACATCAGATGAATGTGTTGTAAGTAGCTAACCTAATAATACACACTCGTCTCACATGGAGTGAGTGTGTCTGTACACACTCTCCTTATTTGAGGAGAGTTGTAACTAGATTACTCTCCTTATATAAAGCGAGTCAAGTCTGAACAGAACCCGTGTTATACTCTGTTTTGGGAATTACATCTTTGTTTCAATTTGAATGTTGTAGAATGATTTATAAATGTTAATATACACATTAATATACCAATAATAATAATTATAATACATCTTTTGCTTCATTTTGGAGTGGAATTTTACCACCAACTTTTTCTTGAACTTCTTCTTTCTCCAATATCTCATGAACAATACTTCTTATTTATTATAATCCAAGCTTCAAACCTCCCACCAATAATATTTGTACTTTGATTTGGTTGTGATTTCTTGATTTTGAAAGCTCAAATGATAAAGAAGTGAGTCTCTTCTTTCTTTATCTTTTTACTTGAAGCAATGGAATGTGATTGTGAATGGGGGAAAAAGTGGGAGATATAGGTTTAATTATTTGAGTTAATATTAGATTAGTTTTATTAAAAATAAATAAATGGATAGGATAATATTTTAATCATTGAGTAAATAAGTTAAGTGATGGTTAAATGAGAGGATGTTTGTGACAAAAAAGTGGGGTGTTGAAATATATTTTTTTATCAAATTATAGATAGTGGTGTTTGTGACAAGAATGGGGGTGTAAATATTACCCCCCATTCTATGTGTTTGCTTTTTGAATCAAAGAATATTGACATACGTCATTCATTGCATTGTGGCCTAAAAAGAATTAAAGCTAGTTTATGGGTAGACCGGTCCACACCTTTATAAGGCCTGCCGATGTCGCACATTTTCCGCGAATGGAAATGGTTTTTCAATTTCAGATTGTTACATTTTTTTAGTGTTAAACTGATCCAGCTTTTATTTTTGAAAAATTTATTTTTATCGCAAAAATTCTGTTTTTAATTATTTTTTACTTTTTTTATAAAAAGAGTTGGTATTTATATTTTCATATAAAAAGACCGATATGATAGAGAATTTTTACATATGTTTTAAGAGAGTTTTTCACACTTTTAATAGAGTTTAAAACTTCAAAATATAAAACCACTTTAGTGTTTTTAATTCATACTAAAGTAAGCGTTCTTTCTTTAAATCAGATTCTAAAATGTGTGTGATTCCCAAACGGTGTTGAAGAACGGTGCAATACCATGGAAAATGATTTATTGTGAACCTATTCGTGTGACTCGAATATAAGGACTATATGCACAGAAGGTGAAAACTTTTGCATGCAGCTTGTATGATTAAAGTTTTGTAAATCTGTGTGATTTGTGATTAATCGAGTCTGTAAACTTTTGTGCATGTAGTAGATTGTTGATGATTAGTCCTGCACTATATGGATACCTTGTTAATTTTGGTATTTTCTTATTGTTTAATTGCTTTATTAATTACTACATACTAGAAAAGATTAAACATGTTTTCCAGGATTAAAATTCATATAAATTTAAGTTTACTTTTTGATTCGATAAAGACTAATTTTTGAGAATCTAACCACTAAATAATAAACCTACGGTTAATTTATTTAATTTGCTTCTGCACGCTCTAGATTTTTCACTTGGTATCAGAGGAAGTTACCTTAAGTTGCTAGGGTTAAGTTATAACCTATGTTTACATCGATTTTGCTTGCTTTGTGTTCTTGTTTTGGTTATTATAGATAAAGATTAAACATATATCGCTCATATTCTTGATGGTTCTAATTATTAATGCTAAAACATTAGATTGCAAATTTTCTTAAAATCTAAAGATGAACATATATGGCTTGTAGTAATGAATAGTTAGAAAGCACCCACCACAAGTACCACGATTGAGAATGTTCTTAAAATTGATATCAAATCTCTTGAATCGTGAAATGCTGGTGAATAGAATCGGTTAAATGGAACTCTAAAGGCTTAAATTTAATTCAAAATCATGTGACGAAGGACGAATTGAGAAAGATTGCTACGTGTGAGACCTCAAAAGATGCGTGAAAAATCTTAAAGGTGGTTTATAAAGGTACAAATTATAGACACACTGATCCGTGACCCCCGCAAGAACCCTAAGGACTATCGAGAAGTACAGTTTTTGGAGCCCGGGACCTACCTGAGCATCCAAAACTGCCCCGAAAGGGTTTGTTGGCTAACAAACCTGTTTTTAAGGGGGATTATCGCGCAACATATCAGTATGTCGCATGACAATCTCCCTTGTGTCGCACGACAAACTCCTCTGACCCAGACCATCCACTCTCTGACACATCAGTCTGTTAGAGACATCACTTCAGTCATTTGTCGCACGACATTGCTCAACATGTCGTGCGACACTTGTCTTTTCTGGGAAAATGTCGCACTACAATCTCCCCCGAGTACTATAAATAGGCCAACACCCCCAAGAATTCTAGACAGCAACTTGGGATCTAAGAATTCTGGGTTTATATGTGATTTTTTGGTCTTCTATCAAGCATATTTTACGATCTTTTTATTCCTGAAGAATTATCGAATCTATTTTCGACACTCGACGTGTCCCGTTTCTGGAATCAAATTCTCAAAAATATCTGAAGAAGAAAAAAATTATTATCGCCAGAGATCTCTCTGCCGTATTGTATTTTTTTTGTTATTATTATTTTCGTTGGGAAGGTAAAGAAAGTCTCTTCTAGTATTTAAAATTAAATATCTGTGTACTTGTTTTACTTCTGTTATTCTGTCCACATTTTATTTGAAACAACTTATTGCCAAGTTATAAAATAGTTTATTGTTTTCAAAACAAAACTCCCTGATAAAACTATTTGTAAAACAAGAAAAGTAAGTACATTATCATTCGGATAAAATTCTGTTTTCAAAACTCGGACCGATAAAATTTACTTAGGAATTAAAATCCGGCATATCCCGTCTTTTTCACAGACTACGACGTACCTGATAAAACTCCCCTCAGATAGTTCTAATTCCATATTAAATTAGTCCCGATACAAGACCCGAACTTTTTCAATCAAAACATGAGAAAACCATCATTATCTGAGGAAATAATACGGGAAACTCTCTCTTTCTGTCTCTCTCTCCCTCTATCTCTTAAATAAAAAGACTTTATCATTTGTATCTCATATCTTTCAAAACAAAATATCGGATCTCAGAATACAAAGGATTTCATCCCTTTTCCAGTTTTTTTTCCAAAATTAGGTTTTTTTATTCGGGAAGTAGTAGACTGTCAGTAAAAGCATCCAAGTTATTTCAACATAAAATAAAGATATAAAAGACCATTAAAGACCGAAAGGGCGAAACAGGTGCTTAAGACCTTCCCAATCCGTAACATAGTTTCCAAACCCTATAGAATCCTGGTTTCGCAAACAAACTTGTAAAGGAAGGCTTGTTCATAGCCTTTCCTCTTACACGACCCCTTTTGTCTGTTTTCTCGTAAAACGTACTAGCGACTCTGAACGAACCCTCTTACATCTAGAAATAGGATAGAAAGACACCTTGTTATGAATTATCAACCCATAGAAGCAAATGGAACAACGGAATCCCTTCCGATGTTTCAGATGCCCAAACACGGGATCGAGACCTGGGAGTCGCATTTGCTAATTTTCACACAAATATTGTCAAAAATTCTAAAATCCAATGTTTATTTTTAGAATTTGAAACAATTACAATGAAAGATAGTGAAACCATCACAGAATTCTATAGTACGTTTAAAGATATAGTTAATTCTTTTTATAATTTAAATGAAATAATTTCTGAACATATAATTCTAAAGAAAAATTCTAAGATCAAAAAAGCAGTATAGGAATAATGGTGCTAAGGGTGATGGCTATTTTGAATGTCATAAGAAAGGTCATTAAGTTTGGGAATTTGTGACTAAATAAAACAAATATGAAAGCAAATCAATCTAATCATGACATGCATGTTACACTTAGTGATAATGAGGATGATTCACAATCCCATAAGAAGAAAGAATTTGTTCATTTTGCTGCTAGTTATGTGCCATACGAGTCTTCAAATTCTAAATAAAAAGAGAACGTTGATTAAAACGTATCTCACAAGTCAGACGATACTTCCGATAAAGAAGTTGAAAAATAGCTTGATCTTCAAACAGCCTATGACTAGCTGTGTGAAGAATTGATTAAGGCCAAGAAGAGAGAAATTTATCTTAATATAAAGCTAAATTTTTTGATGAAAAGATGGAACAAATTCAAAAGTGCGCCAACCACAAAGATGGAACAAATTGTTGCCTAAGTTGATTTTAGGGTTTTTATTAAAAATAATTTAGAATTTTATAAGCATAATTAAAAATCTAAGTCTTCGATTTTACTATCAAAACTTGTGTTGCATTTTCTAGCAATTAAATCAATCAAGCAACTACTAAAACAATCCACAATACAAGAAAGTAACGAGGTATCCCTACTTGCGTATGACTTATCTTCGAGACTAACCGACAGTACTTCACTATGATCAAAACGGAATTACAAACTCGATGACTTACAAAAATTACTTTCCCACAACTTATGCAACAGTCCCATCAATCCCTTAAGCGTAGAATCCAATCGTAGTTGGCTTGGCATAACGCTTTCAGCTTTTTTAGTTTACATGTCGCCTCTTTATAACTTGCAATTTCTGTTGTCGCAAGTTCGTCACTTCGCTCACACCATTTTCAATCGCAACCGAAAATACTCTCACAAGACTGTGAACGTTTAAAATCCTAATTATTAAATTTGAAGAAAAATAGGATCTATTATGTTATGTAAACAAAATCAGGTAATATCTCAAAATTTGATTTTATTGTTTGGATATTTTTTACTTTAATTTTTTTTTTAGAATCATGTGTTTTTTACCTTAAACAATGAGTTATATTTATAGAAAAGTATTAAAATCAACATCTTTAAATTTAGAGAGTTAAAGTAGGCTCTTTACTTAATATCTTTATTTTAACTAAGCTGTTAGACTTTTATTTATTAAAGTATGCAAGTTATTATAAAAAAAATTAATATAATAAAAAACTTTTTGAAAATGCTCTTAAAAATGCTCTTAGTAGAAAGTCAACAAATTCCTACCAGTGTACCGGTTTATCACACAATTCATGCTGCCTACTTTGATTTAACTTTACACGTGGCAATGTATAAAGGTGGGCTTGGCCCATTGAAGATGGAGCACATCAATCAATGGAGCTGGGCATGTTGGTTTTAAAATGAAAACTTTGACTTTTCAAATTTTTGCTTTCATTTTCTTTATTTAATTAAGTTAATTTTTTTTAAAATTTATTTCACCATATTAAATTAATTTGAACATTAATTCGATTCAAATTTTAAAAGTAACTTTCTGAAACATATTCGATATGAAAAAAATAAATATTCTCATTAATTTGTGTCAACAGAACTTTTCAAATTTTGGCAAAATTCGATAAAATACTTTAAAAATAAATTTAACTCAAAAAGTTTTTAATTTTGAATTTAATATTCAACCACAACCTATATTTTAAATCAAAACATATAACCAATTTATCTTAGGTTCTGAATTATGTGCGATGCATCCGGTAAATTCTGAGAGCTTCCGTTAATTGTTGCATTTTTAAATCTTTAATTCGACTCAAACGATTACAATGAAAAATGTTCTTTTACCATCGAAATGAAGCCAACTAAAAATATAAATCTAACAATAATGAGTTAATGAATATTAATTGATGTCAACTCGTTAACTATCGTGTCTTGTTGAGTTGGTATTGATATGAGCCGAAACTCTTAAAACTCAACTCATTTTTTTTTACTCTATCACAAAGGTATCTTGTTGTATTATTGTGTCACGTGTTGTTTTGACAGGTTTACTCAAATCTCAATTAAATTAGTTCAATTTTATTTTAAAATATCTTACCTTTTATCTTTAGTGAAAATGTAATCACATAAGAAAATTTTCTTCCAATATTTTATGAGATTATTAAAGTGAAAAATATATGATTGTGAACATAAATAATGGAAGGAGAACAGTGAGGACGAGATATCATCGTAGGCGCATGGTTCACAGAAGATTCCAAATTCTATTGTTCTGTCGATTAAATAAATAGATGGGACAAAGGACCGCATTCATCTTTTATTCTCTCCTACAATTAGCAGTTTTAAATTAATATTCTATTATATATTTAGCATATAATTGTTGTATTTTTAGACTATTAATTATGTTGAAATTAATATTTCAAAAAAAATGTATCAAGATGGTCGTACCCATACAAGACTAAAACGATGAAAATTTAAACCCCTATTAAAATGGGGTTTTGAAATTCTAAATCAAAGATTTAAAATACAAATAACAAGTTTCAAATTGGGAACCATAATTTGAAAATATAATATATCTTAACTTATCATACATAATAGCCTAAACAATGAAATAATATAAACAATTATTAGAAAACACAAAAATCACAAAATTATGTTTAAAATTATGATATCACTCTCTATCCAATTTCATACGAATAATTAACATATCTATTTTCAAAAATATTTACTATTTAAATTAATATACCCAATATAATAAATATACTCTTTCAATCCATCATATCATATCATATCATATATAAATATAAGTAAAATGTTATACTTTAATGCGAGCTTGACCCGTGTCCTTTAATTAATGTGTGTTAAGATGATTTTTAATCTTTGGATTGAAATGCATTTTTTGTTATTTATCCACCATGATTATATATTCCTTTTTCCTAAAATGATTCTTTAAAACTCAAGTTAAAAATAATGTACGTTTTTTTTAAAAAAATAAAAAATTAATAATAATGTAGTTAATTTCCCCTCATCTTCCTTCTAATTTCCTTGCCATTATTCCTCTGGCTCCACCTTTAAAACCTTTTTCTTTTGAGGGCTTAATTTCTGGGAAGTTTTGCACCCCATTTTGCCCATGGCATGCACTTGCATTGTCCCCTACTCTTTTGCCATATAATTATTCTTTTATTTAAAAAAGTAACCGACAACATTCGAATGCGTAATATTTAAGTTCAGAATAAAGATACTTTATCATTGAATTAACAATAATTTACGGTTTAATTTTTCTATTCCATATTAAACTTATGTTATTACGCGTGCTTAAAAATAACATGTACACATGTATCACGAGTGTCTTCATGTTTTTTTTTTTTTTTGACGCAAAGAAAGAACTCCATTAAATCAAATCATTAGCAATTACATCCGAAAGAAAGAACTCCATTAAATCAAATCATGTATCACAAGTGTCTTCATGTTTAATATTTAATAAATAAAAATTTCAAAAATTAGGAGTATTACATTCCCATCTATTACATAGATGACAAAAGGAACTCCATTTGTCTTTTATTTTCTCTCCTGTAACAAGTGCTGAAAATAAAGGGAGAAGCTAATAACTTTATTCACATGGAAAAGTAGTGAATGGGACAAAGTAAAGTATTAAAATTTTAAATAGAAAACGTATTTTAAAAAGAAAAATACTAGACTGACTCAAAATATACAAAAATTAAATTATAGCATGTTAATACTTTTGTATTTTCCCCTAACATCATAGCCTGTAGGCTATAACTCGTATAAAGATAATAAAAGTACTATTTTTCTACATCAACAATGTGAATGATATTCGGAATTAAGTAACCATTTTTCTACAACAACAATATGAATGATGATCAGAATTAAAAAGTTACCCACTAAATCCGTTTTTTTCTAAAAATAAATAAAATGAATTAATTCATTTTACTTTGGGAAGTTTCCAATGACATTCAAGTATAATACACCCTCCCCGCTATTTTACTTTGGAAAGTTTCCAATGAAGATGTAGATCTCTTTCTTTGGGATACAACCTAGCTATTTATTAAGCCTCATAACAGTTTACACACTTTTCGTTCTTAATCGTTAATTGAGTTTAAAATTTAAATAGTAAACGTAAAAATACTAGACTCACTCAAAATGTACAAAATTAAATTATAGCATGTCAATACTTATGTATTTTCCCTAATATCATTTTGACTTCGTCCGTGCATCGCACGAGTCTGTAGGCTAGAGCTCGTATAATGATAATAAAAATACTATTTTTCTACATCAACAATATGAACGATAATCAAAATTAGGCACTATTTTTCTAGATCAACAATATGAATGATAATCAGAATTAAAAAGTTACCCACTAAATCCTCTTTTTTTAAACATAAATAAAATGACATTAAATAATATAACAAAGTAACCATAATACATGTCACGTCTCTATCTATGTATCTGTAAACTCAACTCATTATTTTAATGAATTATCAATATGACCCATTATTACCCGTTAAATACAACAAATTATTTTGAGTTTAATATAGATTAAAATGTTAAGCCATTGCCAAAGCAATTTAGACCAGTTAAATTATACAATTAACAAATGCATGAACGTAATATTATTTAAATTACAGATTAGAAACAATATGTATTAATGTATAATATTACACAACTAACTATATATATAATTAATGGGTCTTAGCAGAAAATAATGGGTTAACGGATATTAATTGATACCAACCTATTAACTATCGTGTCTTATCGAGTTGGCACTGATATGACTCGAAACTGTGAAGCTACTCAAATATCAATGGAATTAATTCAATTTTTATACTTATAACTTTTGTTTATGGTGGTAAACGGTGTATTAAAATACTTTATCTTAGATCGTTGATAAAAATGTGTATGTACGAAATTTTTCTCCCACTTTTTTATGAGATCATTAAAGTAAAAAATAATGTAACCGCGTGAACATAAAGAGCAATAATAATAATAATAAATAAATAAAAAGACAGCGAGGACGCGATTTCTATCTATTTATATATCTGATAGAACCATATATAACAATTCATTCATCCCATTCCATTATTGCAATCGTTGGGCATATATACTTCTCTCAGTTACTCAAATGGAGGAAGTGTTGGTTTTTGGGTATGTTGGTTTAACCCAATAGGAACACCCATAGTGGACTTTAGGTTTCAAAATCCTTTAAGCCTAATGATATATATTAAGGTCTTTAGACCTAAATAATCACACACAATACACAACACAATTAGAGGCAGCCGTCATCTTTTCTGAAGCACATTCTAGGGTTCTTCGTAAAGAGCACTTAAAGTTGTGGGCATAGTAGTAGCTGTTCGAGTAACACTACACAAACGTGAGTATCATAAAGCCAATTTCACAAGATCTAATATTATTTCTGCTGCACATACAGGTACGCATACTTGTATTTTTTCTAGATTGGTATCAGAGGGAATGTATTGGTCTTCGTACATAATCACGCATGTATATGTCTATATATGATTTTCGCATGTATAGATCTGCTATATAAATTTATATATATGATATTAGTATACAAGCAGTCCATATAAACATATACACTAATTCGCCATTATATATTTAGATCCATATGTGTTTTTGTATACATATTTTTTTTGAAAGGTTTCTGTTTTTTTTTTTTTAAAATAGTTTTTGCTTGAAAAAAAAAAGTTTTCTATTTTTTGAAAATATAAACAGATTTAGCTTTAACAAAAACAAGGGTTTCTGTTTTTTGAAAAAAGAAAAACAGTTTTTTGCTTGAAGGAAAAAAAAAGTTTCTGAAAAAACAGTTTTTTTTGCACTGTTAGGTGTGTTTTTTGGTTATTATGGTACCATGCAATTTTTTTGATATAATTCGCTATTATATATCAATGTGTTGCATGTTTTACCTGCTATATATATATATAACTATGCATATATTCAGTATTGTAGTATAGTGGGAGTGTAGTGGTAACTCAGAGCTCCTATGCAATTTTGCGCGTAATTTTAATTTAATAATATCACATGATGGGGGAGATGATTTTGAGCGTAGAGATCTTTCGATCTTGTGTCATGTGTGAACTATTAAATTTTATTTAAGATTTTACTGCAAAAATTTGATGTGTTGTGCTAATAATAATGTCCTTATTAAATATTCTTATTTTTTGTGCATAATTATATGGCTTCTAAGAGTATTGTTGCTGACTTGAACAAAGGAGAGAAATTGGATGGTGACAATTATGATATTTGGTACCGTAAGATCCAATATCTCTTTAATGAGCAAGGGGTTTTGAAAACCTTGACCCAGTCCTTGACTCCACCACCGGAGGATGGCAATGGTGACTAACATCGGCGCGATCAAGAGAACTACACTCAGTGGATCCAGAAGGATCATTGTGCGCGCTTTGTTATACTTAGCAGTATGCACTGTGACTTGATCAGCATGTTCGAGGACTGTAAGACTGCTCAAGAAAAGCTAAGTTTGGTTCCACTTCAGTTACTAGATTGCGCGCGTTGAATTTGAAGTTTGACTCATATAAGATGAGCTCTAACACCCCGATGAATCAGTATCTTAGACAGATGTCGACTATGATTTGCGAGCTCAAGGTAGCTGGGAATAACTTGAGTGAAGCAGTAGGTTTAAGCTGGGATTCGTTCTCTACTTGATTTGTGGGAACATATGAGAGTCAATATGACGCACAATGAAAACATCAAAACTTTTGATGATTTAGCGCGTCATTTAGAGTTAGAGGCTGAGCGCTTGGAAGTTGGTAAAGTTAATAACTCCTCTCTTATGATTCACTCTGGTTCGTGCAAGGCATCTGGGTCTAAGCGCAAGAATCAGAACAATGGGAAAAGGAACGGTGATGAACCAGCTCCTAAGAAGGCAAACTCTACCAAACGCAAGCGGGGCAAGCGTGGTGGTAAGAAGGGCAGCGCCGACAAATCATGCTTTAACTGTTGCAAGGAAGGTCATTTCGCTCGTGACTGCACTGAGTCGAAAAAGGTATTCTTAAGTTATAATTGTCCTTTTATTTATGTAACAAGTCATGTTATGGTAGCTCATCATTCCTATGATTGGATTGTGGATTAAGGAGCGTCCGAACATATCGTGAGGGATAAAGTTGGATATGTGGAGTACCGCCGGATACCAGTAGGAAGCAAAGTACTTTATGTGGCCAATGGATAAGCTGTTCAAGTTTTAAGTATTGATACCTACAAGCTGTGCATGTGTGATGGACGCGACCTATTGATCTATGATGTATTGTTTGCTCGTGATATTTGACAGAACCTTTTATCAGTTTCTGCTTTGCTTAGGCTATGATTTCGAGTAGTTTTCAAGAATGTTAGCATTTTTAATGGAACAATTTTTTATGGTAGTGATTTTATTTCTGATGGATTATTTGTTTTGGATATTTGTTATTCCAGTGATAATAATTCTATTTCTTTTTTGACTTCTGCTGATAATTCTACAATTTGGCATGTTAGACTTGGTCAGATAAGTTAGGACAGAATGAATCGATTAACTAGAGAGGGCTTACTAGGTCAGCTCGCTAAAGTTAGTTTACCTAATTGTGAGTATTGCTTAGTAGAAAAGTCAACTAGAAAACCGTTTGGAAAAGCAACTAGAGCATCTTTTCTTTTGTAATTAGTACATTCAGACATTTGTGGCCCACTCAGTGTGAGGGCAAGGTGCTAACTATTTTATCACATTCATAGATGATAATACACGTTACGGTTATGTATATTTGATCTCCCATAAGTCTGAGGCATTTGATTGCTTTAAACATTTTATGAGGTTGGTTGAGAATCAAAGTGAAAGGACCATTAAGGCTCTCCGTACTGATCGTGGACGTGAGTATTTATCTGCGCTATTTAAATAGCTATGTGATGAAAAAAGAATTCAGAGGCAGTTAACTATTTCATATACTCCGCAACAAAATGGTGTAGCGGAGAGAGGGAATAGAACCCTTTTGGATATGATTAGATCGATGATGGCACAAACTAACATCCCAATATCTTTCTGGGGGGATGCTATCTTAGACGCTGCTTACATCATCAACCGTGTGCCTTCTAAATCTGTTTCATCAACGCCTTATGAACTTTGGACGGGCAGGAAGCCTGATTTAAGTCATTTGCGCCCATGGGGCACGGCGAAATATGTTCACACTAATTCTCATTCGCATGGGAAACTAAGCCCTAGGGAGTATAAGTGCATATTCATTAGATATTATGAGGAATCTAAAGGATAAGTGATACTTGGTGAACAAGAAGATGGAACTATTTCTAAGATTGAGTCACGAGATGTGAATTTCTCAGAGAAGAAATTCCCCAAGATGGGATGTGGACAGAAACATTAAGTTGTTTGAAATGGTCGAATCGAACGAAGGCGTTTTAAATTTGAATGAGGATGTTGAAAGCAACTCGCTTCCTAGTGGGAGTGTGCGACCTCCTAGTGGGAGTGTCTCTCCATTAGAGACTGATTCTAAAGTCCACACTTGCGTAGGAGCAATCGTGAGAGTATCCCACGTCGTCATTTTGAGATTTAGAGTGCAATTTTCATGTATACTCTACAAGATGTAGATGAGCCTAGAAATTATTAGGAGGCTATCACATCTCCTGCTTTGGCTGAATGAAAAATTGCAATGATTGATGAGATGGAGTCTATAAAGAAGAACAATGTCTGGGACTTGGTAGATCTTCTGCCAGGGCGAAAGACTATTGAAAATAAATGGGTTCTAAAATTCAAACGCAAATCAGATGGTTCCATTGATAGGTATAAAGTTCGCCTTGTGGCGAAAGGCTAAACCCAAAAGGAAGGCGTTGACTATGAGGAAACCTTCTCACCGGTAGTGAGGTTTGCCTTAATCAGCCTCATTCTAACTATTGTCGCTCATATAAATTTAGAATTTTTTCTGATGGATGTTAAAACTACATTTCTCAATGGATCAACCTGTTGGTTTTATAGCTAGCGGAAAATAGCGCAAAGTTTGCAAGCTCAAATGGTCCATTTATAGGTTGAAACAGTCATCTAGACAATGGTACCTGAGATTCCATCGAGCCATTTCTTCAAGGTTTACGATGATCGAAGATGACCACTGGGTGTACGTTAAATATTCTGGGAATAGTTTCTTGATCCTTTCTTTATATGTAGACGACATACTATTAGCTGAAAATAACAAAGAGTTGATTGTCGCCACACAAACGTGGTTGTCTTCAAATTTTAAAATGAAAGGCATGGGTGAGACAAGCTATGTGCTAGGAGTTAAGATCCTAAGAGATCGATCAAGGAAATTTCTTGGTTTGTCTCAAGAGACTTACATAAGAAATGTACTTGAACGTTTTCAGATGCAATCTTATAAATCCATTGACATTCCTGTTGAGAAGGGTAATACCTTAAGTCTGAATATATGTCCTAAGACTCCTAATGAGAAGGAAAATATGGCTCGTGTTTCGTATGTTAACGCTATTGCTAGCCTAATGTACACAATGATGTGTACATGACCCAACATTTATTATGCAGTTGGTCTTGTCAGTAGGTTGCAAGGGAACCTAACCATTTTCTTCGTGACATGGTTGCGCAAAATGAGGTGGTCCTTAAGCATATTTCTATTAGTTGCATGGTTATAGACCCCTTGACTAAGCCTATAGTTATAGACGTTTACCAGGCTTATATTAAGAGTCTAGGGTTACGTAGGTTGTGATTGTTTGCTTCCTGACTATATAGGATATTTGATGTCGTTGATATTATTATTAATAAAAATTTGGAATTTATTGCTCTTATGTTATTGTTTTAATATAACTGCTAGCACACACTTTACCCATGATTGGGATATCATGGTATGAGTATGTCAACAGGTATATATCGACTCTCTCACACAAGTGATCGCCTTTGGCGCCCGGAAGGCGAGCAAAGATAAGACACGTCAAGCTTATGGCGTTGTGATAGTGAGATGAGCTGACATTGATTGAAGTGTCGACTTGAAAAGGGCCAAGATAGAGTTTTTCGAAGACTGAATATGGATACCCCACTATCCATATATAACCCGTGAATAGCCGGATGAGAAATTTCAACTAGGCGCTGAGACGAGCGAGCAAGTAGATTTTTTGGGTTAGGCGCTTAACAGTGACTGAACTAAGATCTGTACGGTGTTTGGTATTGACATACGCTCTTTATTGAAAGAGAACTCCACCGTAACATGTAAGTCATACTACATGTGCTTGGCAACCTATATAAGGGAGCGAAAGAATGATCCATGCTTCTTAACTGTGTGAGTCTTTATGGATTGATACGATATGTATGATCCTATACTTTTTGTTTGCCCTATGTGACTTTTGACTGTATCATGAAGAGGAAGTTCAGTGTATGCTACTTTGATGCGTGTATCCTATGGCTAAGATTGATGCAGCCTAAAGGGACATCGTTGGGAAAGCAATTGAATATAATCTAAGTGATATGAGTGCAAAAGGATGACTGTTTGGTAGCACATTCAAGTTTTATGATCACTGGTACCAAGTTATGTCGCTTTTTGAGAGTAGCGACGTAGCTGTGAGAATAAAATTGAAGAGGTTTAAGCATTGATCCGAGATGTGACTCCGAGGGATTGGAGATGCTTAATTTGAATGTAGCTAAATAGGTCAGGGGCATAACGAGACGCTATGGGGATGTTTTATGCTGGTTCTTTGGGAATTTGGCATAGTACTCCAAAATTTCTTTTTCAGGTGGCTCGCGGTCGCACAGCTCATTTACTAAGTATGAACGGGGAATCTAGAATGGTGCAAGGGAGAATGTGATTATTTGCCCACTTCGTACGAGTGGGAGATGTTAGTTTTTGGGCCTGTTGATTTAGCCCAACAGGGACACCCATAGTGGGCCTTAGGGTTTCAAAGCCCTTTAAGCCTAATGATATATATTTAGGTCTTTAGACCTAAATAATCACATAGAATACACAACACAATTAAAGGCAGCCGTTATCTCTTCTCAAGCACATTCTAGGATTTCTCGTAGAAAGCACTTGAAGTTGTGGGCATAGTGGTAATTGTTCGAGTAACACTACACAAACGTGAGTATCGTAAGGCCAATTTTACAAGATCCAATATTATTTTCGCTGCGCATACAATTACACATACTTGTATTTTCATACAGGATGAGCACTAGGAGTAGAAGACAGCGGAAGATAAGTGCCAGTCAAACAACAGCGGCATATCTACCCAAGGCACAACGCCAACAAGTCTGCCAAAAGTTAGTTTTCGCTATTTGCTTTCACTAATAATTTAATTATTCTATATTCTTGCTATACTTGTTGAATCACTTGCTCATTCCCTTTGTCCATGAAAAAATGGGTTGTAAGTGCCATCCTTTTGTAACTATAATCAAACCAAGGACACGCGCTTTCTTATTCTATACTAGGTTGTGTTCTTTTAGTTAAATTTTGAAATCTTGTGATTTAACAAATTAAATCATAAGATTTAGATCTGTGATTTTCAATTTAGGTGTCATTTTAAAAAAAAATTAGAAATTTTCATAATATACTAGTGTAAGTTGAGTTAAAGTGTGATTTTTATCCATTTATGTATTTAAGTTGTAGGGAATAAATCTTAGTGACCAATAATGGAGGAGAGATAGGATTAAAAAAAAGATGGATCAAATTTAAACTTCGTAATATTTTGAGCGGATTTTGAAATTATGTAATTTATAGGATTTCAAAATTTGCAAAAAAAATTAAAATATCAAGACTTATCCCGAAAGAACACTCCTAAATTATATAAATCATGTGATTTACCAAATAATCCTATAAATCATGTGATTTACCAAATCTCAAAATCACGCCCAAAAAAACAAACTCTTATTGTTGTATTCAAAATAAAGGCTAAAATTAAACTAATTGTTATACTTAAAATCCTATTATGATTGGTGTCTAGTTATGATAGAAAACATTATTCTATTATGAAAAATTATATCTAGAAAATTCCATCTTTATTCAACTAAACGGACTGTTAGTCTTATGTTCTTGCTATACTTGTTGAATCACTCATTCCCATTTTGCTGTGAGAAAATGGGTTGCAACTGTATCCTCCATAACTATAATTAAACTAATTAAGGACATGCACTTCCTTATTTTATACTAGATGAAGGATTTTCTCTAGAACTTATTTTAGCCATACATGAATTTTTTTTTTCAGTCTTTACCTACTAATTAAGATAATACATTCCTTTTTGTGAATTTTACGTACCACAACCTTTTACTTTTTTTACTATTATTGAAGGTTGCTAAGCCACAATGCCACACTACCACCACGGCCCATCAGAACTCCTGTGACTACTGGTGGTGGTCGCCACAGGGGGATGGTCGCAGCAGCCAGTGGTGATTAAATTTGTTATTTAGAGAGAAAAAAAAATTGGAAAAATAGTATTTTAAGTAAAGAAAAAGGAATGTCTTTATTTTAAAATGGAAAAGTAAAGTGTTCTTCCTTTCGATATAATTACGTAAGGGCTCTTTTATCCCATTACCTTTTTCACCACTATGACCTGAAACTGATATAACCCGAAATTGTTAAGACTCAATTCACTAACTTAGAATTCTGTATGGATTAGTGTAGTATAATCGTGTCACGTATTGTTTCACTATGTTTACTCAAATCTCACTAGAATTAATTCAAGTTTTGTTATTGTTATTATAAAAATGATGTATTTATTGTATTAAAATACTTTATCGGTAAAGATGAGAATATAAGAATTTTTCCTCCCATTGCATTTTTGTACAAGATTATGTAACTGGGTGAACACAGAGAGTAATGAAGAAAAAAGGACAGTGGAGGACGCGGTTTCATCATGGGCGCATGGTTCTTGGAAGATTCCCAATTCTACTGTTTTATTTTTGACACAGACCCTTTGGAATAAATTCACACGCCTATATATTCTATTTTTATATATATATATATATATATATCTGGTAGAACCAGATAACAATTCATTCCATTATTGTAGTCGTTGGGCATACATCTCTCAGTTACCCAAACGGAGGAAGAGCAGCAGAAGACAATGGAAGTTCAGTGCCAGTCGGACAGCAGCAGCAGCAGCAGCAGCGAAGTAAATATATTTATTATTAATTAATTAGGAATACGAATAATTTGTACTCCATTTTTTTATTTTTTGGTTAAAAATATTTATTTTACTCAAAATCCTACTACTACTACTATGTATATTGAGTATATCAATAAATGCATACTCAAAATAATGGCTAAAATCAAACTAGTTGTTATACTAAAAAAACTCTCTCTCTCATCTCTAAATCCTCGTGTTTGTATATATTCTAGTCTAAATAAAGACATTTTCAATTGCCTTCTTAATGGAGATTTCTCCTTCATTCATTTAACTCACGCCACCAACATTGCTACTCTAGAAACAAGGATTTAGAGAGAGAAAGGAAGAGTGTTTTCGGATTCAAGATTTTGTGGAACAAATTATTTTTTCGTTTTCGTGTTAGGGAACAAATTTGAGGATGGCACAAGATATGATTCAGAGGACGCTCCAATATAAGAATGTAAGTCTTTTTTAACTACGCAATACTTTCTTGTCCTTTTAGCGAGGCTCAAAAACAAACATGTATATTCACAATGAGCTTTTTTTATATACATCTAAAAAATTTAATGACTCGTCAAGACGGATTTATTAACGGACGAATTAATATATGGTTTGGGATGGGTATATAATTTCACGGGCGCAATTTTACATGCGGGTTTGCATTTGAGAAAGCCTAAAAAAATAGGCTTAGTTGCATGTTTATTGTATTATGTTTGGTGTTTTAGTTATCAAGTAATTTAGAATTAGTGTCTAATTATGATAGAAAATCTTATTCTATTATGAGTAATTCTATTTGAAAAAATCAATCTTTATTCAACTAGAAGTCATACAAACTTTTTTTATTTTATTGTTTTTCAATTAAAAAGAAAACAATTCGTGAGCTTTTTCTGTTTGCAAAAATCAACTTTGTTCAAACACAACGAATTTTTTACAAAGAAGGTGACTTTTTTTTATTTTTTATAATTTATAATTTTGTTTTATTTATTGTTGTTTCTTTTGCTTAAATATTTGTTACAAGTTATAAAATCGTGCTTCAAACTATTCTTATCCCTTATTTAATAATGTTGATAACTTAATTAATCACGTATACTGAATTAAAAATTATAGTTCCGTGTATTACGAAATTTTCAATGTGATTCATAATTTTGTTCTAAGATGTCAAGTATAGATCTAGAAATTTGAGAGACTTCTCAATATTTTAGATTCATCTTTTGTAAATTCTTTATATATATATATATTGTACTTCTCAATAATTAGGAAGTCAATGTTTCTTTAGTATTTTTGAGATAGGATGTACAATAATTGACAAATAGGTTGCATGCCTAATAGGCTAATTATTTATTATTAATTATAAATTAAAGTGTAAACCGTGCCTGTAAAAAATATTAATAAGCTCAATAACTAAGTAAACAAAAATTAATAATATCAAAGGATAAAATATCTTATTAACGTAAAAGAAGAATAACTTCACTACATTATAAGAATGATATTTAACAAAAATTTAGTTGACATAGATATAATTCATCTATATCATTTGTGCCACAAAATAAACATAAGAATTAAAAGATGGATACTGTAATTAAAAAATAAGAGGAAGGAATATAGATAAAATTCACAAAAGTAATTTTTGATAATACACATAGTTAAATAACTTTGCTATTACAAACAAAATTTACCAACAAATTTTGGTATTGTAATATACAACAAAATCCACTAAAATCATATTTCACTTGTGACTTGTGAGGTATTAAAAAATATAAATACTATAGATTTTTTTCATATTCTTTGATGAACAAGTGGTTTTTTTTTCTTAGAATCCCCGCATCGAAATTTGTCTTATGCATTTAAGACATGCAAAATTAAACTCTAAAAACAAACAACATTTCTGCTATCACAAGAACTAGACAGTAACTTCATTTTTTTGAAACAATTTTGGATTCATATATCCAGTGAAATGTATTTCATGTAGCATAACATAGAAACACCTGATACGTTATTTGGTTTAGTTGAAAGAAGTTTAATTAACAATATTATTTTTATAATTAAATTTACATGCTAACATGATAAACTCTAAAGTGGAGAAATATAATAAAAAAAAGAAGTATCAATGTTCCAAAGGCTAAAAATAATATATATATATATATACACAGTTTTTATTTACAGCTTTTCATCATGTACCCAGGGACGGAGCTGTGCTTGGGCTACCCCGGGCTGTAGCCCGGGTCTAATTTTTTTTTTTTTAGTAGTAGACTTAAATTTTATTTATAAATATATGTGTATAGCTCACCTCATTTTTTTTAATATTATTACTCTACACCTATTAAAATTTTATCAATTCATTTACCACCTTCATTTTGATTCTGTTAAGGAGCGCAAGGTTCAATTACGATAGGCTATTATGTCTTTTTGTTTGTATTTATGGCGTACATGGCTAGATATAAGGGAAAATTATTATATTTTTTTGTATATTTTTGAATATTTCATATCTACACTTCCAACGTATATAAAAAGTTGGTGTCTTGTGTATGCATTTGAATATATTATAGTTGCATTTTGGTTTGTTATATTTTAAGGTTGTCATTGTTTAATTCTTAGCCCAGGTCACTTATAATTCCTGGCTACGCTCCTGCATGTACCAATGGTATAGTACCATTAATAGTTTTCTTCAAACTTGTGTCCGGAAAAAGGCAGTCCATTTCAATTCTATGTATATAATAAGATACATAATAATTATGTACATATATGTATATATATATATGTATGTATATATTTATTTTTAACCATTAGTTTCTTATGCATTTTGAAAAATGTTTTGATCAAAAATAGTGTTTTATAATATAGATCGTCTGTGCTGCTGTTTTATTAGCTCTTGGCGTTTCCTTTTCTACCATATGAGAAGCTTTTTTTTCCTCGGTACCCTTTTTACTTTATTTCTTATAGAAGCTGGTATATGGTTGTTCAATTTATAAATATATTCAGCTAAACCTGCCAAAAAAAAATAAAACTACAACTAGCATTCAAAAAAATTTTAGTTACAGTTTATTTGATAAGGGTTCTACCTAATGGACAACGATACAAAGTCAGCAAAATGTTAGTTTTCTGTTATTTTTATTAGAAAATCCACAGTAATTTAATAAGTAAGATATATTTACCCTATTCCTTTTATAATTAAATAACGAGTTCCAAACCATACCATACGCATAAGAATATAGCGTATGGGTTTAAAACACTAATAGCTTAAGTGTTTGGGCCTTTTGAGCCGCGCTTTACTACAAGAGATTTAACCTTATGGACGGTCAGCAACTACAAAAAACCTTTTTAGACCACACCAACCTCATTTAATTGCATGTCTGAATTCCTAGAATTTAATTTTATTCCATGTATTACTTTCTTGGGCCGCTGATGTGTCACTACCTGATAAAAGGTTTTAAGAGACTAACTCTCACAGTCGCTTAAGACCTCTTTTCCGTCTCTTAAGTCTTAAGCGACTAACTGTCAGTCGCTTAAGTATAGTCGCATAAACCTAGTGGCTGTAGTTCTTAAGCGACTGAGAAATTTGGGTCAGTCGCTTAAGAGACTCTTAAGCCACAGACTCAAACTCCGTCGCTTAAGGCTTAGGCGACTAAAGGAAATAGCTTAGTCGCTTAAGCTAGGCCAGCTTAAACGACTAACAATGGCTTTGTCAGTCGCTTAAGTTACGCCAGCTTAAGCGACTAACAATGGCTTTGTCAGTCTCTTAAGCTCGGCCAGCTTAAGCGACTAACAATGGATTTCTCAGTCTCTTAAACTTGGTCGCTTAAGAGACTGCCTTTACTTGTCAATCGCTTAAGCTAGCCACTTAAGTGACTGACAATTGCTATGTCAGTCGCTTAAGTGAAAAATTACCATTTCACAAGCGTGTGCATTTCTAGCAACCTACAGGTTTGCCAAACCTATAATTTAAATCAATTCACACCTGTAATTCAAACAAATTCATAGCTAAACTTGCAATTCAAACCAATTCACAACCAAACTTGCAATTCAAACTAATACGATTTCAACAATAAGTGTCAACATAGAAAGGCAGCACAAATACAAATATGTAATTCATAAACAACATACAAACATTAAATGTAGTTCACTTACAATATTAAAAAACTTGTTCATAAAAAATACAAGTCTAATAACAAAAGTAGCAAAAGTACAAATTTGGTTAAATAAACGAGTTCATCTCTGACTGGTATTCAAACCATTTGCCGCCTCATGGGTCTCCTTAAGTTGCCTCACCATCTCATGAATAGCTGTGTATTGTCCCTTAAGTTGACGAATGCGCTCATTCGCTGCCTTAAGTTGCTCATCCTGAGACTTGAGTTGCTCCGCCAAGATTGACTCAGAAGTAGATGCCCGCACTCCACCTCTCCCTTTAGGCAACTTCAGGCTTGATCTTCCCAAGCCGGAAACCGTCGTCCCTCTCATCGCACCAATCTCTCCCTCGATGACACTCACTTGTGATGCAAGTGGGAGAGTAATCGTCGTTTCGTCTGTGCCTTCCACACGTAGGGGGTGTTCTGCTCTCTGTTCTTTTACAAGCATGATATTTGAAACTAAATAATCATAAAAACAAAACAATATAGGTTTTTTGTTCACAACCATAAAAGAGCCCAAAAAAATCAAAGTATATAATTAACGTAAAATATTTTTCATATGGGTATAAGCATCGTAAAAATTGACTATGACCAACAAAATATATTGCTGTTGTAGGCACTGAATTGATCTATACTGTAGAGAGGGAGACGTGTAGGAAAAGCTTATAAATATATATGAGAGCGAATGATGAAGCAAGTAAAATAGAAGCCATATATGCATATAGACATAGATCATGTGATGCACGCAAATATATGTTAATCAATCAAATAATATAAATTCAATGGTTGAAAAGAAAAAAGTGCCACCGAATTTGAATGGGCGGGGTCCTAACATCCCCCACGCTGCATATATACATCATGATTCACTCATAATTATTTTCTTCTTCAATTCTTCTTGACAAATACTCTAATTAATACTCCATTTCCAGTTACTATATATGTTGATTCAAAATTAGTAGCATATACATAACATTAATACTTTGAAACAACATTTGATGAGGTAATTAATTAAAAATTAAACTTACACAATTAGTTAAACATTATAAAAAAAAAAAAGAAAAGAAAAAGAAAGAAAAGAAAGAGGCTAGCATGTATTGTCTCTCTCACATATCGGTGGCCCTCACACACTGTTTTGTGTGCATATCTCACTGAATTGATAGCAAAGCTCATAAACATTCACCATATTTTTGGGGGATCATTCTGAGAAATTGTTCTTGTAGGAAAAGGGGAAAAATGACTGAAAGAGAATCAAATTTCGAGATTATTGACGAGAATCAAATTTCGAGATTATTGACGAGAAAGAGGAAGAGTGAAAAACTGGAAAAATGGGTTTTAAAATTGATGGTTTTAATTAGGTACTTTAGTCAAAAGGGCAGATTATTTAAAATGAGGGTTGTGGATTCAGAAGCTTGAGCTTTTGTTTTTGTTCTTTGCTACTTTTGCTTTTTGGGTATGTTCTAATACCAATAATTTTTACCCCAGATGAGAAAAAAAAAAGGTGTTGTCTGGAAGAGTTATTTACTCGCCTGTATCAAACTCAGTACTCAATGATTGGTCACATGGATGAGTTGTTTGGAAGATGAAATATTTAGCATTGGAGAGAGAGAGAGAGATGACTAAGGAGGGAGTGAGAAGTGAGAGTGAATATGTATGTATATATATACGGGTCCTTTGGAAACCAAACAATAGTTAGATTTGTTAGCACTAAATAATTTCGTGTAAACATGTATGTATGTATGTATATATATAAAAGGTAGATCTGTACTTCGTGTATATATGTACGCATATAACGAACTAGGAGAAGAGAGAGATGTTACCAAATTTGACGGTGGTGGACTGGTGGCCAGTGGTTGAGTGATCGGTGGTGGACATAGGAGAGTGAAGATGGAAGAGTGAGGATGAGAGAGTGACAGTCTATGAAATTTTAGATTAGACCGGACCATCGTAATTATAAAACCCGGAAAAAATCCTATATTTCGGTTTCATCCGGGTCGGTTTCTGCGCAGCCCTGACTCATTTTTCATCTTGTCAGAAGAAATTTTTTAAGACAAATTTTTTTATTATGAATTTTAACCATTAAAACCTTCTGCACCCAACTCGTATAAATGCATTTGTTCAAGTATTGGCAGTGTGTAGCTATTAATGCTTACTCTGAAACTAATATAAATTGCATAGTAATTAATCCACTATCCATTAACAAAAAGTCGAAAAATGAGAAAAATCATTTTTATTAATAAGTTATCTAACCTTCATTTTTAACATAAGGGAACCAAAAGAAAAAAAAAGGCACAATACATAAAGTGCATACTAACTAATCCAACTTCCATTAACCAAAAAGTCAAAAAAAAAAAGGAAAATTATTCAGTTGATATAAAAACAAGTACTTGATTAATAAGATATTAAACTATTTTCTTGTTGCTTGTTTGAACCATCAGACTTGTTTTGGCCTATTCTTTCTTTTCATGTGTTGTATTCATATGTGCTTTTACTGTTAACTGTGCTTAGTGCATCAAATTCAGCTAAGATTTTCAGCTATTTATGGCTAATTAAGCTTGGGGCAGAACAACTAAATTGGTCAAAATGGAGAACTAAAATCAAGCTAAAAGAGGTGGAAAAAGATGGTATACCCAAATTACATGAGATGGATAGGCAGATTTACACTACTGCACACACGGCTTAATACGAAAACAACAAAAATCTGCTTTTGCTTATGTAAATTATGCATTGCCCATATAAATATATATATATATATATATATATATATGTATGTATCAATCAATAATTTTGAATCATCATATGGGAGCAATTAAACAGAAGAACAGATCATTTAAGCAATAAATTCAAAACTTTCAAAAAACTATCAAGTAATTCAAAGCATACCTGTATAAACAAAATCTTACTATTTACTCTGCTTGATCAATAGCACATACCATTCGTATTCATAAAAACCTATGATATACCAAACTCATACCCCATACCCTTCATATTCATAAAAAAATAAGCCTCAAGTATTTTTTTGGATTGGTCTGAGAGCATGATCTATTTTGATTTTTTTTTCTATTTTCTAATTGAGGATGTCCTTATTACCAAGAATTCATAAATAAACTTCTTTTCTCATATCAGCATCCAAAGTGGTTTTAAATACTAGAGTTTTTTGTTCAGGATTCTTCAACTTTATTATTCAAACCAATTTGCTATATCAAATTTGGTTAATGGTCAGTTTGTTAGGCTAACAGTTGGCTCTACCTCTGTAAACTAATGTATGCTTATATCCTATATCATATTCTCCCTACTTTTGTTATTTCAGTTAATATCTTTCTTTTCAGTCTTATAATACTTACAAATATCTTCTCAAATTCTGTCATATACCCAACTCTCTTCCTTCAAATTGTAACCCTTCTTCTTCCCTCTATACTAGTTATCTTTAATACTGCAAAAATGAGCATATCAAACAAAGGCATCCCTCATCAACTGAGGGCATAACACAAACATTAAGCGCCCGTAAGGAGTGGATTGAAAATCGAGAAACACAATCAAAATTAGACATAGAACTACGAAATCAAACAGAAATATGAGCAATATCAAATCCACCAAAGTCCCAATTTTTGAAATCGCAAATTTGCATTATAAGCATTGAAATGTAGATTAAAGTTGCTGTGGAATTCGACAAAGACACCAGGAAAACACAAATCAAAAATCAAAATTGCTGAAACAATCCAACCACACTAGAAACATCAATGCCAAACATTTACACAGAACACTACACAGGCAAAAGAGATCCATGATAATAATAACAATAATAATAATAACAATAATAATAACAATAATAATAACAATAATAATAATAATAATAATAATAATAATAATAATAATAATAATAATAATAATAATAATAATAGATCATTATATTCTAAATTTTAGGGAAAATCATGCGTAATACCCACATAAAATCGTGCATAAATTTTAGGGAAAACTTGTATAATAACCACAATATTTATAGCAAAATCGTGTATAATACCCATAGAAAATCAATATAAAACAACAACAAATCTAGACTTTCTTCTCTGAGTTCATATTAAGATTAAATATCAGAAATAAAATGAAGTTTTAGGGCTTACTTGTGTTACCGTGTTAGGGCTCGATGAGAGGCACGGTCGGTGGTGGTGGTGGATCGGCCGGTGGTGATGGTGGACCAGTGGTGGTGGTGAGATATCGTACGTGTGTTAGAGATGAGAGGAAGAGCAGCAAAACGAGATCTACCTTGAGGAGTGGGTAGAGACCTGAGAGTGAGAGACGACAGTGAGATTGAGGGTTTTGAGATGGTGTAGGTGGTGGTGGAGGATCGGAGGTGGTGTCGTGGCTAGAGGAGAGGATCGAGATGTGAGACTGAGAGTGAGAGTTTTGAGAGGTAGGGATTTTAAGAGTTGAAATTTTGAAATTTTGGATTTGGGCATAGTGAAATTTTGATTGAGCGAGGGAAATAATCCCGCTAAGAATTGCGTTAAAAAAATATCTTAAGCGACGATACATATAATCAATCGCTTAAGAATTACTTAAGCGACTAAAATTGATCAATGTTAGTCATTTAAATAAAAATAAAAAAATTTAAAAAGAATTATTTATTTATTTATAATAATAGAAAATGAAAAAAAATGCTAAAAAAAATTGTTTATTTATTTAATAATAATATTAACAACAATGATAAATAATGATAAAAAAATGATGAAGTAGATTATTTATTTATTTATAATAATAATAGCAAATGAAAAAATAAACTAAAAAATTTTATTTATTTATTTAATAATAATACAAACAACAATGATAGAAAATGATAAAAAAATGGTGAAGAAGATTATTTATTTGTTTTTATTTATTACATCAATAGTGAAATCGATCTAAGGAATTACAAATCGGAACATGTCAATAATCATCATCATCATTGTCCTCATCATCATTTAAGACGTCATTGTTAAACCCTTTTGTATCGTCCTCATCACATCGTCGTCGTCGTCATCATCATAATCGGGAACTTTCACTCATGGTAGATCACCAAGTTCGATGGTGAAACCAGAGATAAGAATGTAAGTCGTGTGATACTCTTGATAAGGTTTTTATACTTCAAACTGTGGAGTGACAGTTTCAACATTTGTAAGTGGCGGTTTTAAACAATGTTAGCTCCTAGTTATCTTTCTATGGGAACCAGTGTTTTAAAACTCGGGACTTGATCGGCGAGGTGGGGAGTGAGGAGTTTTCAATTACTCGGGGATTAATCGGAAAAAAATCGAATAGAGTATATTTTAATATAAATAATGTTCTAAATAATATAATATGATAAAAACTCATGCATACATACACCAAACATGCATATAAATAAAAAAATATTAATATTTTATACATATTTTATTAACTATTAGAAAGCCCAATATAAAAACTGAATGGGCTTCTAAATAAATAAGTTCCATATTAGCTTAATTTTGTTTACCACCACTATTTTAAATACATAATAAAATATTGTGGGCTTTTTAATGTTCCGATCTTCCTCCACTTTCAACTTTTATGTCAGAGAAAAAATATAGAATGTCGGGTTCTTTTTCTCTATCTATCTGTCTATATATAAAAATTATATTATATATATATATATATATCTTCCTCCCTTTTCTCTACTTCGTTTCCACCGACATCCTCCTTCTTCTTCCCCCAACTCGTTGCCGACCTGTTCGCCACCGGTAGCAGCAAATCAGGTACTCTCTCTCTCTCTCCTTGCTGCATGATCACCGTTTCTCTCTCTCTCACACACACACAGAGAAATGCAAGGTGCTTCTCTATTTTCTTCCTTTTTTTCATCTTCCCCTGTTCTTCTTCCCCCATTTTTTAAAAATAATAATCTAATACTCATCGAGTCTCACAACTTGCGAGTAATCGACGAGTTTTACCAAGTAAAGTCCGAGTTTTCCACTGGCCGAGTAAAGCCTACCGAGGAGGCATACTCGACTCGTTTTGCTGGCGAGTGTTGAGTAATCGGCGAGTTCTCGGTTCCACTCGACGAGTTTTAGAACACTGATGGGAACCATCCATGTAAAATATACAGGACCGGTAAGCAGGACCTATTCGGGAAGGTGAATCATGAGATGTACCATAATGGTAAAGAAAGCTAGAGGAAAAATCCTCTCTAGTTTGTCCATTGCAGCTTTGGCAATAGAGTCAACATGAACTCCAATATTAACATCATTTACACTATCAACAAAAGTTGTATTGTAAGATTCACGAAATGGAAAAGTATCACCCATGTTCCCTATTATTTTTTCACGAAATATATATACCTTATTATTATTATATATATGATTTATTATAAAAATTATAAAAAATTAATATATGTTAAATATATTGATTAGACTATCTTCACAAAAAAAGAGAAAAATACTTAAATTATTTTTACTTTTATAGATATAGATATAGAATGACATATTTTTTTCATTTTTGTATATCCGTCGCTTAAGACAACATTTTTAAGCGAAATAAATAAATAAATAATATTTTTTCGTATTTTTTTTCATTTTCTATTATTATTATTATTATTATTATTATTATTATTATTATTATATTATGTAAAAGAAAATTAAATAGAAGTATAGGTTATTTGATGGATTATTTAAAACAAAAATGAAAAAAAACAAAATTTCACTTAAGTGACTAACATTGATCAATGTCAGTCACTTAAGTAATTCTTAAGTGACTGACTATGTATATCCGTCGCTTAAGACAACATTTTTAAGCGAAATAAACAAATAAATAATATTTTTTAGTATTGCTTTGCATTTTCTATTATTATTATTATCATTATTATTATATTATTATGTAAAAGAAAAATAAAAATAAGTATAGGTTAATTGATGGATTATTTCAAACAAAAAATAAAAAAAAATAAGTGTTTTTTTCACTTAAGTGACTAACATTGATCAATGTCACTCGCTTAAATAATTCTTAAGTGACTGACTATGTATATCCGTCGCTTAAGACAACATTTTTAAGCGAGATAAATAAATAAATTATATTTTTTAGTATTTTTTTTCATTTTCTATTATTATTATTATTATTATTATGTAAAAGAAAAATAAAAAGAAGTATAGGTTATTTGATGGATTATTTAAAACAAAAATGAAAAAAAAAAATTCAGTTAAGTGACTAATATCCGTCGCTTAAGACAACATTTTTAAGCGAAATAAACAAATAAATAATATTTTTTAGTATTGCTTTGCATTTTCTATTATTATTATTATCATTATTATTGTATTATTATGTAAAAGAAAAATAAAAATAAGTATAGGTTAATTGATGAATTATTTCAAACAAAAAATAAAAAAAAATAATTAGTTTTTTTCACTTAAGTGACTAACATTGATCAATGTCAGTCGCTTAAAACAACATGTTTTATATCCGTCGCTTAAGACAACATTTTTAAGCGAAATAAATAAATAAATAATATTTTTTAGTATTTTTTTTCATTTTCTATTATTATTATTATTATGTAAAAGAAAAATAAAAAGTATAATTATCATTATTGATCAATGTTTGTCGCTTAAGTGAATTTTATTTTTTTTCATTTTTGCTTTAAATACGGATATTGCTTCCTTGCTTATTGTGAATATTTTATGTTTAATTTATAATGATAATAGATATGAACTTATTTGAAGCATTTATCTTGTACCTAAATCATCAAAATCGCTTAAATAGCCCTTCATCTGATCAAAATGCATTATGAGAAAAGGTTTTATACTAAACTAAAAGAAAAGGCACTTAGGCGACTGAGAATACAATGTCAGTCGCCTAAGTGAGATCTTAAGCGACTGATAATGTGCAAAATCAGTCTCTTAAGCACTCTGGTCAAAGTCCTTTGGCTTTGACAAAAAATTGTCAGTGGAAACTTTTAAGCGACTAACATATGAATCTTAGTCGCTTAAGATATCTTAAGTGACCAACATAGGCCAGTCTCTTAAGTGTAGTCGCATAAGGTCTCTTAAGCGACGAACATATGTCAGTCTCTTAAGCGTAGTCGCATAAGGTCTCTTAGGCGACTAACAAAGGGTTGTTGCTGAAGTATTGTCGCTTAAGAGGCTCCTAGGCGACTAATTAACTCTAGTCGCTTAAGTGTAGTCGCTTAAGCAAGCTTAAGTGACGGACTGTAATGTTAGTCGCTTAAGAAGTACTTAAGCGACGGACAAAAAAAAGTCAGTCTCTTAAGATGATTTTTGGTGTAGTGTGTTTAGTGGTTGGCTCTGCGATGCCAACTAATTACACATACCCATCTTAATGTTAATTTAATTAGTGTATACTAAGAAATTTGGCCAAATTTAATTTTATCAAATACTTACATTACGGAATATTATTTTATCCTTCATTTCTTAGCCATTACGTGCTTGTGTAAGATAAATATATTCTACTTATCCTACTTATGCTACCAATTGTAGATATTCTTAATGCCTAAACTTTACTTGGAAGTAACAATTTATTTAGTCTATATTGATGGTATATTTGCTCGTTGAATCATTCAGTCCTGACAATGTGTTGTTTGCTTTTCAGACAGAAAATGCCATATCTAGTTGACATGGCTTCAGAATCAAAATGACGTGTAGCATTTTCCGTCCAAAAATTAATGATGGGTTAGGTTTTGGACTAAAGTGAAAATGAAGCAAATTTAAAGTTGTACATGATACATAATAAACTTTATCGATAAAATACAAACGCCGTCAAACATTAAGTGGGTAAATTATAAATAACTAAAATTCATAATAACATCTTTGTATTTGGCCAGTGTGCATGTCTTACATTATAATCTAGGACATATTTAGATAGCAATTAATTTTATCAAAATAATTATCTGCAAATTAAATACAACAACATTCAACACGTATGAGTTACTGTAATAATATAGTATTTTGTGAATTAAAATAATAATATTAATATATAGACCGCAAACTTTCAAAATTAAGTCATTAGACTGCATATAAAAAGGGTGGTATTATTTATACCCTCCAACTCTGTCACAAACACCCTCTTCCAAAATTTAATTAAAAATACATTTTAACACCACCTTATTTGTGACAAACACTCCTTTCATTGCCTGATGTTAGGTGAGTGTTCATCAACACATTCTCCTCATGTAAGCCAAGTTTACATAAGTGCACTCACATCTCATTAGGCATGCCTTATTTAAAAAAACACTCTAGAATTTATTAATTGATGTTAGATGAGTTATTACAAACAAACTCTCATCAAGAAGGGCGAGTGTGTGCATATACACTCACCTCTCATCAAGCGAGTCTTAGGGAGTGTTAGTGATTAAAAATTTATCTATAAAAAATGTTTGTAACAAAGAAAGTGTTTGTGACACATATAGAGAGTGTAAAAAATAGCACCCTATAAAGCACCGAACTTACAAACTTACATCTATTTTTTTTTAAAACAAAATTAAGTGCTAAGAGTAACCGATATGTGGCCCAATGAAACCACTTATAATTTATTATTTGGTTCAAGTTTCTATAATATCTCTTACAATATCTACCATTTGTTATGAAGTACCGATGTTAATAAAGTCACAAAATACATGTTCATGAATCACAATATCTACCGTCTTTTACATTAAGAACCACATTTTTGGTAATTAGTAGTTGATTTTTAAATAATGCATATATATACGAAAAATTTCTCATGCGGACTTGTCTGTATAGACTGGTCCTTTAACGACGGTTTTTCAATGCTACATATCTCCAATGTATTAGGGACGGAAAACCGTTGCTAAAGGTCCCAGTTTGTAGGAACTGGTCCGCATGAGACATGTACTACACACATATATATATATAATTTATAATATTTGTAAATGTTTTTGTGTTGTGTAATACTATCTGTAATATATATATATATACATATTTATTATTTACAATATAAGGAGCGAAATGATAAATACTTTCTACCATAGTTTATGATAAATACTTCTCTAATTTTGTACATATATATTGTACGTATTTAGGGGTAACGATTCATCAAATATTGTTGTATTCACTATATATACGATGATTAATATGACAAACAATTGATATTCTTGCTAATTTATGGTAAACAATAGCGTGGAATAACATATTATGATATGCATGTACACACCAGAGTAAATACTCTATATTATTTAACAAATTAAAATAAACAGTTTTAATTATTAAAAAAGTTGCTACAATTGTTTTAAATTATTATTAAAAATAAAACTTTCATGTTTGTGTATAGGTGGATGTTCCAATTTGTCTATCATCTATAAGAGCTTCATTTGATTGCGATTTTTCCCGGATAATAATACTACGTCAGCAAAATGTGAGTTATCTATCATTTTTATTAGAAAATTTATAGTGATATAATAAGTAAAATATATTTACCTTATTTTTTTTTTGCTTAAATAATAGTGACCAAAATATTCGCATAAGAATATGGGTCCAAAACACTAATCACTTAAGCATTTGGGCTATTAAGCTGCGTTTTAGAGTTTTTTCAATGCAATCATGAATTGGATAAAAATGAGATGTCACATAAGATTGATGGACAATGAGCAAATGAAATGTTCTTCAATGCAACTATCTATAATGACCATAAAGGTGCCGTGGCAAAAATAAAAATAAATATTGTGAGGATGACCCTTTACTTTTAGAGGGTCTTATATAATTTCTTAATGTCACATCATCATTTTTATCTACATATTTTTCATTTTTCAAGCTTTTAAGCTTTTAAATATTTTAATTTTATAATTTATTTATTAATACAAATTATACATTAAAAAAGTATGAATTGAATCAAGATCTATCAAAGAAAACCCATTTTATATGTAAAATTATTAATTTATAAATTTATTAACAGACAATCTCTTGAATAATCTTATTGAAAAAAGTTTTTATAAAACTTGTCTATCAAAAAACATTTTTATAACACATAAAAAATTAAAGACATACTTATTCATAATCAAAAATATCCAATTTATTTTTATATTAAAAATGCTCTTACTTTAGGAGATTTAACTCCATGGACCAACAGTAGCTACGTACAACTTCTTCAGACCGCACTAAGCTCATTTAATTGTATTTCGGAATTCCTAGAATTTGATTTTATACCATTTATTACTTTCTTGGTCGACACGTACCTTTCTAAGTTAATTTAATTAGTGTATATTAAAAAATTTAGTCAAATTTAATTTTATTATAATTTATGTTAGTATTAAGTAGGTAGGTATTTTTTACAAAAGTTTATAGTAGGTACCTATTTAAATTTGTACATTTTTGTTATATTTAAAAATAATATTCTATATATACGTTAATTAATATGAAAATTGCTTGAAGTTCTTGTTAATATGCGATAAATAATAGTGTGGTGTAATTTATAATTTATTTAAAAAATAAAAATAAATAGTTTTATTTTAAAAAAAAATTCTCAAATTGAATAGTTAGTCTATTTAATATTATGTCAATATAATTAAAATATTAAATCATCTGCTCGAACTCTAAAAATGTATTAATTTGTATAAGTACCTACCATAATATATGATAAAAAGTACTTACCATTTTACTAATCCCACTTATATTATAGAATATTGTTTTATCATTCATTCCTTAGCCATTATGTCCTCTCATAAGATAAATATATTCTATTTATCCTACTTATGCAACCAATTGTAGATGTTCTTAATGCATAAATTTTACTTGGGTGTAATAATTTAGTTAGTCTATATTGACGCTATACACATTAAATCGTTCCCGACAATTAAGCCTCTGTGCAATATAATCTGTTTAGTTCACTCATTCCTAACAATGAAGCCTATGTGCAATATAATTGTTTCGCAGATCTAAAAGTTTTTTAAAGAATATGTTCAGTTCATTGAAACATCACTCATTTTGTAACAATAAATTAATAAACACGAAGTGCTCAAGGGTCTGCACTATTGGGTGACTGGACCGTTGACTGGACCAGATCGGATTGGTGGAATCATTCCTTCAATATTTGAAATCGGACTGGACTAAAACACCAGCCTAAACGGGACTAAATTGGACTAGTTTGAACCGTCTGATTTCTATTGATCTGAGCTTTTTTTGTTTAGGTTTGTTAGCCTATTTTTTACACATGTTCAGCTCATTTTTCATTTATTTATTATATATGTTAAGCCTATTTTTCAATGGCCTAATTACACATATTGAGCCTATTTTTCACAAAATTCATTTCCAAACATATTAAAACAGTGAGGGACTGAGGGGTCATGGGCGGCGCTGGTGTGTGTTTGAATAGGGTTATTAGAGTTAGATAAAAGAAAAGTAGTATATATATGTATTTAAAAAAATAATAATTATATATATAAATATAATCGGTTCAATCCTCCTTTTTTGGCAATATTTATTCTTAGGACCAAATAACATATATATAGTATGCTTTGTTTTTCTTTACTAACCACGTTTTAACGCATTTCTATAATATCTTTTACAATATCTAGGTATTAATGAGAGTATCTAGATTATATATCACAACATTTACCATTTGTTCTTGTGAGTGCCAAAAAAATTGAGTCTCCCCACAAGCAAGGTGAGTTCTTAAGCAAAATCAATGGAGTAATAGATGAAAATGGTAAAGGAGACGAGAAATTTTGGGTAAAGTGGGTCCCTCTGGTAGTACTTATTCTATTCCAGTAGTACATCATTCGTTTATGTGTATGTTTTATCTATTAGCTCAAAGGTAATTGAAAGATAATACAAGTTACCACTCTCTCTTTACCAAAAACATTCCCTCTAGCTTATAGTTCCTCTCTCCACTTCCCCTCTATAATGAACTTTCCCTCTTCTATTTACAGGCATAAAATTAGGGTTATAAATGTTACATTAGAATTAATGGTAAAAGACAAAAAAGGGCTTATTCTACCACTTTAGAAATCTCCTCTTAAAATTTGGGCCGACTAATTGTTTAGGCCCATTATTATGTCTATAATTGTTAGTCACCCACAGTTCTAAAGTATCTATGTTAATAAAATCATTGAATATATGTTCATAAATCACAATATCTACCTTCTTTTACATCAAGAGCCACATTTTAATACGATTAATCTGAAAAATATCTTATCGTGTACTATTTGAATATCTATGGGAGTACTATCTTAATTATATGATAAAATATCTAACTAGGTCAATAAGTTTCATAATAGAATCTTAGCGTCTGGAAAATGCATGCAATGCCAACAAATATGCCACCAGTTTTACCCACTACTTATTTAATGAAAAAAATCCTAAATATATAATTTTTCCATATTTTGTAGGACCAAGGACCAAGAGTTATTGCCAGACCTACAAGTTCTCCCAGCGGACAAAATGGTAATGGTATTTGAAGCACATATATAATTCTTAAGTTATTTTAAATTTTGCCAGTTCTAAGAAAATAAACTTTATATTTCCCTCTGAGCAGTTAATAATGCTCCGGGAGTCACTCCGAGCTTAATTACGTAGGAAGTTCACTTTCGGTATTTGGGTTTCTTAATAGGCTGATAAAATCTTGATCATTCACAAATTAATATGACACATGTCAATCATTAAGCTAGCCTACCATCGAGGGAAATTGGTTAGGGGTAACGGAGAGAAGCCGGATCCTATTTTGTCTGTGCGAAAAAATGTTAGAACCAAATTAATAACACAATTAATGGCCACCATGATTTGGTTGGTGTTTACTCATGTCTAATTTTCCCTTTTGTTTTGAAAGGAAGGTCTAAAACCTCTTCTTTTAGAAATATTATATTTCGTATTTGATAGGGAATGAAACTGACAACCTCGTTAATAAATCACTTAATTATATACCCATTGAACGTTTGATCTCTTACCCATTTGTCAGCAACTACACTCGGAGAAAATTACTATCGGTTAACATATAAATATCAAACACCATTATACAATTTTGGTACTTTTTTTACTAAAGTAAATAATACTTTAAGGCGAGAGACCGAAATGAAACGTGAAACACACTTTAAGGACATAAATATATGTAGGAGCATGTGCCAACTTCGTTAGTATGTTGTTAATGTCTGTCCACTTTTGGACTAAAGGGAAACACATTGTAAACCTAAAAATGTTTACGAGCAAATTTTGTATGAACAGAGATCAAAGTGAAACAAGGCCTTAGTTTTAGGGAATAGAAGTGTAATTTATGCTTTTATATTATCAGAAGAAGAAAAAAAGAAAATTAACTAGAATGCGAAAAACCGAACCAAACCAAGTTGTGCTGTACTAGTTATATTGTATGTATTCTACCTAGCGCTCCATGCAGTTCTAATTCTAAAATCAGAAAAGCAGTATCTTCTTATTTCAGTTATGTTTAGATACAAAGCCATACCGTGTTGGAATTTTTAGCATTTTTAGTCGGGGCACAGCAAAAGCATACTTTAAATTAGTCATTTTTGGTGATGCATTGTGTGTTTTTGGAGATGTACCATACAAAGCCCCTCTAAATTAAAAAGCTCAAGAGAAATACTATATATTTCAAAGAATTTTTTATTTCTCTTCTTTCTTCATCTCACACAATGCTTACAAATGCTTATTTATAGGTACAAGAGAACACTCTATATTTTTAGATATTTCCATGGACTAGATATTTCTATAAACTTTTAACTATTTCACGTACAAGATTATTCCAAGGATTATTCTAGAACCCTTACTAATACAAGATAAATTGCTTGATTTTTAAGTGCACAATGTATCTAGACCACTCTAGATTTTTCTAACTGTGAATTATCAAGAGCCTATCTTTAATTGTGAATTAAATTTTCAACACTCCCCCTTAATTCACCATTTCCATTTTCTTAATATAATTGTAATGCTGATGATTTTGTCATCTTCATGCTCCTTTTTTGATGGTGTATGCTTGCCCGAAAATTTCTGCTTTCTCTAGGCTGCAACATTGCTGCATCTTCGTTTTTCTTCCTTCAATTTTTGAACTCTACATTACATTTGAGATGCTCTTCACTTACAGAATGCCGCCTTCCATTTTTTTGGACTCTTGCTTTGGTCCCTTCATTTATTTTTCTCTGGTATTGCTCATTATCTTTTCTCGTGCGTCCGCCGCCCTTTTGTTGTTCTCTGTACCTTTTGGGATTGCTGCCCCATTTCATTTCACCTCGGGCATTTGCCTAGATTCTCTCATCAGTGAAGCATTCGCTAGCTTCCCGACCTTCCTTCTTCTTCTGTTTTTTTTTTTTTTTTTTTTTCTAATGCTAGGCACTTGCTAACCTCTGACCTTTCATTTTTGTCTTTATCGATAGGCGCTTTGCTAGCCTTCAATCCTTTTTCTTTCTTCTCTATCAGTAGGTATTTGCTTGCCTCCGATCTTCTTTCCTTTGGTTTTCCGATGGGTACTTGCTAGCCATCCATCTTCTTTCATTTTTCTCTATCAGGAGGCTTTCGCTAGCCTCCAATTCATCTTTCTTTTAACTTTTGCCTCTTCTAGAGACTCGTCAGAGTCTTTTCCCTTTTCTTTTTTTCAACTCTTGTTAAGAAGTTTTCTTTTATTTCCTTTTTCCTTTTAAAAAATCTACTTACCAGAGTGCAAATCCTTTTCACTTAATTGATTTTTCTAAAAATATGCTTGGACAAGAGAGACAATTCTCAAGATTTTTTTAAAACTCGTCAAGAATCAAGGGGGTAGGATACAAACTTCCTCTAATACCATGTTGGAATTTTTAGTATTTTGAGTCGAGGCACATCAAAAGTATACTTTGAATTACTCATTTTTGGAGGTGCATTGTGTATTTTTGGAGATGTACGTACAGCCACGGAGCTGTACATAGATCCTATAAAATTGTTTAAGAGAAAGATTACATATTACAAAGAACTTTTTTATTTCTCTTCTTTCTTCATCTCACACAATGCTTACAAATGCATATTTATAGGTACAAGAGAACACTTTAGATTTTTAGATATTTCCATAGATCAGATTTTTTTATGGACTTTAAACTATTTCAAGTACAAGATTATTCCTAGGATTATTCTAGAACCCTTACTAGTATAAGATAATTTGCTAGATTTTTAAGTGACACAATGCACCTAGATCACTCTAGATTTTTCTAACTTTAAATTATCAACAGCCCCTCTTTAATTGTGAATTACATTTTCAACATACATTGCGAGCTCTGATTAGATTATAAAATTGTAGGTCAAGCAGAGCCTGCGGTGGAGATGTCAGAAGAAGAGGCAGTTTGTACCTTCTGTAATTGCATTTTGAAAGTTGGAAAAGTTATGTTCAAGAGAAAATGCAATTGTCAACGTGATCCTCCTATTCTAGCACATGAATCATGCATGAATAACAATCATCAATCAAATGAACCTTGTAGTCAATGCAAGAAGCCGATTGAGAACATACGTATGATTTTGCATCAAGCACCTGCAGCTGGGAAAAAGAAAGGATTTGGTGGTAAAAGGAATTAGTGCTTCATCACTAATTGTATCATTTGAATGTATGAAATTGCACCTCATTTTAGGGGTAGACCCTTATTTTCTATAATTGTTGTTGACACGTGAGAACTGTCCTTAATTATCCTTAGGTTTTGATTCTACCTCGATCTCTCTTGCAGTAGATTCTTATGAGTGGGCCTTTATTTAGTTTACTTCTATTGAGTTTATTGTATTTATAAACTTCCTTTAATGGGTGTGTTTAGCTAATTTTTCTATTTTCCTTTTTCTTTCGAAATGTTCAACTGAATTTATGTCCTCGCTATAACTATAACCAGACTACTTACATACCCAATACACGTGCTATTGGCATATATGTATAATTTAAAGAAAAGATTTAACGAAAGTAAAAGATGGTCCAATTGTTATCTTGAGGTGTTGCTTGTTTGAGATCAACAGTTTGATTCCTGTTAAAATATTTATTTCAAAAGTTTGATACAACTTTAGGAGGCTGGCTTATCTTTATAATATAACATAGTAACTCACCAAGACCTCTAGTCTTTTGGAAGTTTATAAGAAAAAATAAATAATAAACAACAAATGTGAAGCCTCTAAAAATGGGTGGTGATGTTGGCACTCCAAAAACACTAGTCGAGTAACATTCACTTTTATTCGGTCCTTTACAACCGACTCAGTTGTGTAAAGGAGTGAGTATAAACTTGATAATGCCTTACTCGGTTGTCAAAAACCGAATATGTAGGCTTATACTCGGTCTTCAAGAATCGAATAACAGACACCTCACTCGATTGTGAAAAACCAAATATATGAAAATGAGAATGTTACCAAATATTTTTGAGGTTGCCAATATATCCAACCCTAAAAATAGTAATGCCTTTTCATTATATACTATGTCACAGCTAGACATTGACCGCACATTTTTATACAACCCACAGATAGATTAGGGGGTTTCAAAAGTCAGCGAGTGTGCTGGCCTTTCCATTAGGGCAGTCACCTAGCGCTAGGGAAAAAAAGAGGCCCGATGTTCTACATACATATTAAAGGATATTATTTGCATTATTTAATGTAAAATATTGGTGAATTGTTTTTAGTAGATAAATTTAACTTCCTGGTAAAATAAATGTTGTCTTTAAAATACAAACCTTAATTAATAGCAAAGGCCATTTTAAAACAACAAAGGATGGCTTACAACAATAAATAAGAGCTATTTTAGTTGATATAACTAGACTATTTACACACGCGAAACAATTATTAATTTAATAAAAAATAAGAGACAATAAATTAGTAGCGGACTTGGGTTCGCTTCCAATAGTGATGGATCTAGCTAGGGGGATATGAGTGGAGTGCTTCCGAAGTTTTTAAAGTGATAAGGTTCAATCTAATGTTAATTATGCATAACCAATGAATTGATATTAATATTAATATCAATATTATAAACATAACAAAAATGACTCTTTATTGGTGAATTTTGTAGGAGAAAACAAATTTTCGCTAAGGATAATGCAATTATATTATAAAACAATAGTAGTAAATGTTTTTTGAGGCTAAAAGTGTTGTAAATTAAAATGAATATCTAATGGGGATTTGAAAAAAAAAAAAAAAGGAAGTTTCCATCGAAATATTTAATGGCAAAAAAATACAAATAAAAAACCTATTTTTTTAAAAATAAACAAATAAATAAAAATTACAAAGTTACATTTATTTTTAACTCCGGGAGCCAAATTCCAGCTGTTGGTAGGTCTTCCTTTAAGAGATTGATTGTACAGCTCTACTTACCAATGTTATACTTCAATTTTAATTGAGTGAGTCCAATAATCCTAATGGATTAAGATTATGGGAGTGGTTATTCTTGAACAAGTAAAATTTGCTTGGTTCACCATAAAGATATTGTTAAGCAATGAGGCTGGTGTTCATGACTAGTCTACATAGTGCCACCTCTACTTGTTAATTTTAATAATTAAAAAAAAATTACTCATTTGACAAGATCATAGAGAAAATCGCAGTTGATAGGTCAACCTTTGCTAAGAATATTTTATTTGTTGTTAATTGAGTGGAGGTGGTGCTTCCTACTTTTTCAAAAGCATATCATGTTATTGTTAAATTACTACTTGTACTCTGTCCTTTTTTATAACTGAATTTGTTCCATTTATAATTATGATGTTCCTCATACTGAGAAGCTAGTTACATGATTTTAGTTCACCTCAATAATTAATTTGGAATTTTTTTTATTAGCTTGTGATATACTCGTGTCTTCCTTATAATGGTTGCACTCGATTTTTCCCGTGTGGTAGGAGTCAACAAATTATTCAAAAATTTATTGAGCTGCTAAAGATATGTCACACAAATTTTGTGTTTTATGTTTAATTAATTAAGAAAAAAAACTCTACACATTGAATGACCAAAGTCTTTGTTAATTAGGAATGAAATGAGGGAAAGCTTCCCAAGATTCTCTCAACTATTGCTCATATGACTAGAGTCTTTGCTTATCATTGCACTTGTCTACTAAAAAGCTTCATATGGGCTTGTCTTCTTCCATCACTTTCTTTACTTTGCGGATAGTATAGTTGTGACAATCCGCAAATGCGACCCTCGGGTCTCGCTCTCGTCCTTGGGCGTCTGAAACGTCGAAAATGATTCCGTCGTTCTATTTGCTTCTATAGGTATTGATAATTCAATATCGGGTGTTCCTATTTCTATTTCTAGATGCCAAAGGGTTCGTTCAGAGTCGCCAGTACATTTTACGAGAAAACGGACAAAATAGTGGTGTAAGAGAAGAGGCTACATATAAGCCTTTCTTTACATGTTTGTCTACGAAACCAGGATTCTATAGGGTTCGAAAACTAATATTACGGTTTGGGAAGGTGTTAAGCACCCATTCCGCCATTTCGGTCTCTAGTGGTCTTATATGTTTATTCTATGTTGAAAAACTTGGATGCTTTTACTGACAATCTACTACTTTCCAAAATAAAAACTCTATTTTTCGGGGAAAATCGGGAAAGGGTATGAAAAACCTTTGTATTCCGAGATCCAATGTTTTGTTTTGAAGAATGTAAGTACAAGCGGCAAAAGTTGTTTGACTTTAGAGACAATTTCCCGTATTATTTCTCAGATAATGACGATTTTCTCGGATTTTTGACTTCTTTCGAAAAAGTTTGGATCTTTTGTCGGGACTAATTTAATATGGAATTAGAACTCTTGAGGGGAGTTCTACCAAACATATCACAGTCTATGGAAGAGACAGGATACACCGGGTTTTTAATTCCTAAGTAAGTTTTACCGGTCCGAGTTTTAAAAACAGATTTTTATCCGGATGGTAATATACTTTACTCTTCTGGTTTTGCAAATGATTTTATCAGGGTCTTTTTTTGTTTTGAAAACAGTAGACTATTTATAACTTGGCAATAAGTTTATTCAAATTAAACGTGGACAAAACAACAGAAGTAAAACAAGTACACAGATATCTAATTTAAAAATACTAGAAGAGGTTTTCTTTACCTTCCCGACGGGAATAATAATAATAAGAAAGAGAATATAACACGGCAGAGAGATCTCCGGCGATGATAATCTTTTCCTTCTTCAGATATTTTCAAGAATTCGACTCTAGAGACGGGACACGTTGAGTGTCGAGAATAGATTCGATAATTCTTCAGAGATAAGATTATAACAGAAAATATTTGACGAAAGACTAGAAAATCAGATATAACTCAATAATTTCTCAATCTTAAGTTGCTGTCTTTGAACCCTTGGGGCTGTTGGCCTATTTATAGTGCTCGGGGAGGATTGTCGCACGACATTTTCCCAAAAATTGCATGTGTCGCGCGACAATGTGTACCATGTCGCGCGACAAACGGCTGAAATGATGCTTCTGACAGACTGATGTGTCAGAGAATGGATGGTCTGGTGTCAGGGGGGTTTGCCGCGCGACATTGTGCAGTATGTCGCCCGACATACTATTTTGTCGTGCGACACTTCATTTAAAAAATAGGTTTGTTGGCCAATAAACTCCTTCAGGGCAGTTTTGGGTGCTCGGGTGGGTCCCGAACTCCAATAACAGTACTTCTCGAAGGTCGTTAGGATTCTTGTGGGGGTCACGGATCGGGGTGTCTACAGACCCTCTCGACTCAAGCTCTTTGCTTGCAAGGAATTGAGGCGACTAGAAGAGACCGAGGTCCATGACTTCCGCAAGAACTCTAAGGAAGTGTCTGTATGCAAAAAAAGTGTTTATGAATGCCTCCGGGGAGGGCTTGTGTTTGGTTTTTGCCTCCGGAGAGGGCTTGTGTTACCTCATTGCCTCTTTCGAGGACTTTCATTTGCTCCACTTGCCTCAGATGGGAGGACTACCATTGCTCCACTGTGCCTCTCTAGGAGGGCTTTTGATCTTCTCGCCTCAGGTGGGAGGACTACCATTGCTACACTTTGCCTCTCTGGGAGGGCTTTGCTCTTCTCGCCTCAGGTGGGAGGACTACCATTGCTACACTGTGCCTCTCTGGGAGGGCTTTTGATCTTCTCGCCTCAGGTGGGAGGACTACCATTGCTACACTGTGCCTCTCTGGGAGGGCTTTTGATCTTCTCGCCTCAGGTGGGAGGACTACCATTGCTACACTGTGCCTCTTTGGGAGGGCTTTGCTCTTCTGTAAAAGAAAGAAAATTGCCTCTGGGAGGGCTTTTTGAGATTATTTTTACCTCTGGCGAGGGCTTTGTGCTCGTGATTTGCCTCGAAGAGGGCTTGTGTTGTATTCTGGTGAATTTGGTTGCCTCTCTCTTTTAGACGGCTAGAGTGAGAGAGAGAAAATTTTGTGAGAGTAAAAAAGAGCTTCTCGGAGTTTAATCTTTATTCGGATGTCCGTTTTCCGGTATCTTTCTGAATTTTACTCTCATGTTTTCCTCGACTGAAAAATACTTCTCTCATAAAGCAGTTTTCGGATTTCTTTTGCTCTTCGCATAGTGATGATTCGAGGCTTTCCAAACCATCTCTTCTATATCGTGCTGAAAAGAAAATTTGTTTGAAGGTTCAATCTCTGATCTCTGTTCTATTTTTAGTTCCTACTTTTAGTGGACCCACATCGAATTCTGTTTTTTCGATGCCCTTATTTCTCCCTCTTTTGGGGAAAGATTTTTCTCGGCCTTCTCTGTTTTTGACCAAGAGTCTTTTTATCCCTTTGTCGTGATCAGGAGCCTTACTCACCCAAAACGAAGCCCTGAGCCAGTTTTGGCCTAGCTGTCACTTTTGGTGTGCCTTTCCCAGTCACTTTTTGCATTTCTGTTTCTCTTGCTCGCTCTAGGTGCTCATGCGGGTTCCTTCTCTTTTCTACTTTTTCAATTTTTTCTATTCCCGTCTTATTCTGATATTTTGCTATTTCCATAAATGGTTCTGGAGGTCAGAGATCACTTTAACTGTTTTGTATTTTTGTTCTCGCATTTTTCAGAGAGATGATTTGGAAGTCTTTTCCTCAGATTTTCATCATGGCGTGCGGTATTCAGAAGGGTTTTCGAAAACTGTTTCTCTGAAGCATTCCTGCAGGAGATAAAATGAGACAAAGGTCAAAAAATCAGAGGATGGGTCAAAATGTCGCGCAACTTTCGGTGGAGATCTCTTTGTCACGCGACAAAGAGACCATATGTCGCGCGACAAACTGTCCCATTATATAAACCCCTTACTGAGCTCATTCCACCCCATTCTCTCATTTCTCTTTCTTTCTCTAGCTTTCTTTCTCTCTTCTCTCAAGCGCGGAAGCCCTGTCGCTTTTTCTATTTTTCCGACTTTCTCACTACTTTACTTATACACAGATGGATCCCGCACAGCCAGATCGACTCGAGGGTGACCAGGAGGAGGTTACTTTTACTGACGCTCAGGGAGTTCTCCGTTGCAGCCCTCACCACGATGATTGGGCTGATCTTGACTGGTATGGCGAGGACGGGGTGGACCGCGGTCGGGCGGTGGTCTACCGAGATGTTACCCGGGCTGCTCCAGTCCCGGATGTTCCGTGGCTCTTGATAGAGCCTGTTTCTCATGAGATCCGTCGACGATCTCTAGTGTGTCTTCCTTTCGTGTTTTTTTTCGTTCGATTATTTCTGTCGTTTCCTGCATATTTTTTAAACAATTCTCGTTTTTAGTATGCATGTCTGCCTAGAAATAACGTCCGATTTAGTGAACACATACTTTTACTTGTGATATCCTTTAGGTTTTTAGAAAACTACATAATTTAGCCTCATAACCCTAAAACTCTCATAATTACACCAAAGTACCCTCAGGTTTGGAAAATTACATAATTTACCCTTATAACCCTATAACTCCCATAATTACACCAAAGTACCCTCAGGTTTGGAAAATTATATAATTTACCCTTATAACCCTATAACTCTCATAATTACACCAAAGTACCCTCAGGTTTGGAAAATTACATAATTTACCCTTATAACCCTATAACTCTCATAATTACACCAAAGTATCCTCAGGTTTGGAAAATTACATAATTTACCCTTATAACCCTATAACTCTCATAATTACACCAAAGTATCCTCAGGTTTGAAAAATTACATAATTTACCCTTATAACCCTATATTTATATCTTCATCTCCGTTTTGTTGCCTGTAGTGGGTTGGCCGAGGTTGGGGTTTCCCCAACACTATTTTTTTAGAGTGGCGACAGGCACCGGTCCCTGTCCAGGAGTTGCTCCTTGCAACTCATTTCGGTTTTCTCTTTGATGCCCTCCCAGAGCGGGTATCTAGGGTGGCGGTTTTGGTGTCGGCGCTGGCCTCCCATTGGTGGGATACTACTCATACCTTCCATTGGAGCTGGGGTGAGATGACGATGACCCCCTTAGACTTGTTTGCTTTGATCGGGATTCCTTCAGGGGAGGTCCCTATCCAGATTGACGTCCCCTTGCATCTGAAGGTAGAGGGCATTGTCGGTGCACTGGGATGGTTTTCGAAGCGACGGAGTTCCGGTGATACGATTCCTTGGGCTGTTTTGGTCACTCATCTGGCGACAGAGAGAGCTAGATTGATTGCTTCAGGAGCGCCGATGACCCGCCAGGAGGCACGTCAGTATGTCCGCGTCCTTCTCTTAATGATGCTCCATGATCTGTTCGAGGCCCGTGGGGGGGACACGGCCCATCTCTGGTGGCTGCCCTATCTCCAGGATTTTAGTATTATGTTCAACTACGACTGGGGTAGCTTTATTCTTGCCGTCCTTTATTATGATATGGACCAGGTTTCCCGTCATTTGGCCTTGAACCTCAAGGGCTTTTCTTTGCTGTGGGAGGTATATACTTTTATCCCTTTATCTTTGCTTCAGTCCTTTATATATTACCTGTTGATTGTTGCTGATATTCTCTATTTTTTCTCTTCAGAGTTGGTTCGTAGCGTATACCCGTCTAGGTCGCGCCCAGGGTGGATCTCCTCGTTGAGAACGATGATCAGTTTTTCCTTCTTCGCCGATTCATTGCGGGGAACTATAGGGCTCCCTATGCATACCGGACTCGGGAGACCGGAGATGCTGTGGTCCACGACATGTTGGAGGAGCAGGTAAATGTCTTAGTATTCTTTTCTTAATAAATAAATAGTAAATGGAATATAAATAACTGAAATAAAATTTTGTTCTTTTGTTTTAGATTGAGTGGGCCCCCTGGGGTGATATAGGTCTCCATTTTGGATATGGTCGCGCTCTGACCGCATCGAGGACCAGGCGGCTGATTAGGGACGAGTATGGCCTCCATTTCTATCTGGGCTAGAGAGTTATCAGTCAGCACACACCGGCCCAGTGGCCCCGAGTTCCTTCATTTCTACCAGTTCTGATGAGACAGACGGGCGAGATTGACCTAGTGATGATGTAAGCCTTGGTTGACGGGCTCGGCTTTCAGTCGTTTACCGATGAGGAAGACTACACTGCCTTTGCTGCTCGTTATTTGACGAGGGAACCGAAGGGGACTTGGGGACGGGTCTTCTACGAGAGATATCGGGCGTTAGGAGGCGATCCCAACTACATACAGGGACAGACTCATTTGTCCAGGATGGTCCCCGGTCATCTGCTACCTGTCCCTGATCAGAGGGACAATATTTTAGATTCTGATGATGATGATCCTGAGGGAGAGAGGGACGACCCTGCTGGTGCTGAGGGAGGTGATGATAGGCCCGAGGGAGGTGATGATAGATCGGAGGGAGGTGATGATAGATCGGAGGGCGGTGAGGGATGTGGGGCAGCGGCTGTTCCAGAGCAGCCTCCTCAGACGACGCCTATGGAGGAGCAGCGTGCTGAGGGCTTTGAGTTCCCTACCGGTCCGTCAGTATCTCCGGGAGCTATTTTTGATGCTACTGAGGCTGCTGAGGGAGAGGGGGCAACTTTTTCTGAGCGATCCTGGGAGCATGCGAATTTTGGGGTTGACTATGAGCAGTTTGGGCGGACTCCTCCTGCCGCTGTGACCACTCTTTCTAGCGGGGTCCCGCCTCTGAGGTCGACGGCCGTGGTGGATCCTCCAGGCGTTCGTACTTATGCCACGCTGACCCCTCTTCCATCGGGTGCTATGGGCCATCTGGCCCGTTCTCCTGGCATCAGTGGTTCTTCTTCCCAGCCTCCCCTGTTCCCGATCCGTGAGGAGGGTGGGTCTACTTCTGCAGCTATACCGGCGAGTTCGTCTGTTCATCCGATAGATCTGTCGCCACTTTCTCGGGACATCTCTTATATCGGTGCCGGTCTACGTCGATATACGGTGCCCGAGTATCCTCTTCCTGAGGATACGTTCGACTACTTGGGTGGTCGCCCTGATGATGAGGTATATGCTTTTTTCTTCCTTCCATATCCCTTCATATCCATGTTTATTTATTTTAACTGTGCTGATTCTTTTTTCTTTTCTTTTACAGCGGGTGAGCGTGCGTGTAGCGGATCTGAGAGCTTGGCATTCCCAGTATCTCTATAGCTGGAACCTGCTCCAGTACATTGGTCGAGACCCTACGATATACATTTACGACTATCAGAGGGCGATCGATGTTTTCCTGCGGACAGATGACCCTCTGACTTCCTTTCGTGCTTGGACAGAGTCTCGGAGGAGCAGTAGCCGGACCTCTAGGCGTTCTCGGTCCTCAGTGATCCGCCCTGCAACTCCGGTTCAGTCGACGGGGCCTTCTCAAGCATCACCTCAGGGCGTTCCAGTGGTTGATCCTACTCCTGAGGAGGGTTCGGGTGATAGTGGGAGCGTGTCGAAGCGCGCTCGGATAGATTAGCTTGTTTTTTCTACATTTAGTTAGTTTAAACAGATATGTTGTTCTTATTTTTTAGACATGTAGACAGAGATTTAGTTTTAAAAACTGTTCTTTTATTGAATTTATGAAAGATCTTTATTTGTGTCTGATGATAAACATCTATTCTCTATCTATGAATATTTATATGAATCAGTAATTTAGGAGCCATACCTTGTAGCATAGTGATACTTAGGGTCCCTGTAAAAGAACATAGTGAGCACAAATGCATTTAAAAGTGATTCTTTTGGCAAGAATGACTCTTATGTGTAAGAAAAACAAAAACAGGGTGACACCAAAACGGATTGTCGCGCGACAATCCCTCTTGGATATAGGTTTGTCGCGCGACAAACAGGTACAAGACCCTTTTTTTTGCTATAAATACACCTATCCTCCTTCCTTCATCCTCACACCTTTTCCAAAATGTCTTCATATCGCACAAATTCTGATTTTTCTTATGTTAAAGCCCAAGATGCTCTGATATCTTCTGAGAATGGCTTGAACTTTGGTGTATTCAGTCCTTTAGCGGGCCGGTGCCATCGTCCTATAGATTTTTCCTTTTTGTTAGGCGCTTTGTATTTCTGGATCCCTACTGATCATCTTTTCCGCTTCGGGCTAGATGAGCTCTGCCCTACTTATGAGGAGTTTTCCTGGCTGTTGCGTTCTGATGTTCGTCTCCCGATGGCTGTTCCCATAGAAGAAATCGGTCATCGAGATATGCTGATTGCTCTGTTAGCTATTCTCCAAGCGGCCTATGATGGTTTTATTATCGACGGCCTTCTTGACCTTCATAAGATGGTGAGATTCTTTCATCGTTACGAAGAGAGAGCCTCTTATAGCATGGGCCGTACTGCGGCGGCCTTGATCTGTCTTGTTTCTGATATGCTACTGGTGACGGGCTCTTCCCGTGTTGATCCAACTATTCTGAGTTTTATTTACCATACTAGGAATGGGGAGTCCATAGTGCCCATCGTTCTTGCAGAGACTCTGAACGGCCTAGATGATATTCAAAGGGGGGCCTCACCCTTCTTTAGGGGAAGTCCGCGCTTGCTATCCATGTGACTGTTGGAGCGTTTCCGATCGGTGGGTTTCAACGGGGTTCGACTTGACAACCCGACGCACTTCTTTCGTCGTCCCCTCTTTGGTGCTTTGACCATGTCTTCCTCTGATTGGACGGTGTGGTTTTCGGAGAATTTTTGGGCTATTCGGTGGAACATTCCTTGGTGGAAGCTGAGGGCGATGGTGCTTAGTACCGGGGGGCAGAATTACGTTCGACTCTGTGGGCTCTGGTTCACTTCTTTTTATCTCCCAGGACGTCTTCTTCGGCAGTTCAACGTTATCAGTGGAGAGAATGTGGCGTGCTCGACTGACTCGTCAGTTCAACTATGCCCGTTTTGGTATTTCCAGACCCCTCCAGGCTGACATCATCCGTTCTCGTTGGGGCTCTCTGGAAGGGGAGCTGGTTGATGATCCCTTCCAAATGGAGTGGTTCCGGTTTATGGATTCTGAGCCTACAGAGGAGAGCATTGTCTTTGCGTACCAGATCCTGGATGAGGCTCGAATTGACTTGGCTACTGAGGACCCTGCTTAGCCAACCCCTAGGGATTAGGTTTTTCTGTATGCTGTATCTCCTTTGTAACTTTCGGTGTTCTGAACTACCTTAATAATAAACGAGGGACTGTTTATGAGAAATAAATTTCTTTACAATGTTTAAACCGGGCCTGAAGTCACTTCTCAGGTTGCATATGTTCCCCTTTTGATTTTTCCAAAAAAACACAAGTTTGAGTTGGGGCTCAGGTTTACATAGTTCTTATCTATACATGTTACATTTATTGATAATACTTCTTCAGTCTATCCATGTTGACTAGTGAATGCAGTAACTGTCCGTCTAAGTCAGCGAGTATAGCAGCACCCCCTGTATCAATCTCTTTGACGATGTATAGCCCTGTCCGCTTCTGCCCGAACTCCCCCCTTGGGTCTTTGGCCGGTTCTCGAATTTTTTTTAGTATGATGTCATTCTCATTGATACCCCGAGTTTTTACTTTCTGGTTAAATGCTCGAGCGATTCTCTTCTGATACCCTTGGTGGTGGTATGCGGCTTTCAATCTCTTCTCATCTAAAAATGCCAACTTATTATAACGTGCCTGGACCCACTCCAGCTCATTAACTTGCTTCTCTAGCATTATTCTGAGGGAGGGGACCTCCAATTCAACAGGGAGGATTGCTTCCATCCCGTATATAAGTGAAAATAGGGTTGCCCCGGTAGAGACCCTCTCAGTGGTGTGGTATCCCCACAATGCATACGGTAATTTTTTGGGCCAGTGTCGACAGGTGTCGGTCATCTTATTTAGGATATTCTTCAAATTTTTGTTGGCGGCTTCAACTGCCCCATTGGTTTGCGGTCTATATGGCGAAGATCTGTGTCGGGTAATACCATATTCCTCCATGACTGTATTAGCTTCTCCTTCGAAGTGGGTGCTGTTGTCCGAGATGAACTCATGTGGGACCCCATACCGGCAGATGATATTCCGTCTGATAAATCGGGCAACCTTCCTAGTGTCAAAGGTTTGAAAAGACTCGGCCTCTACTTATTTGGTGAAGTAGTTGATGGCCACTAGTATGAATTCATGGCCGTTGCTGGCTTTGGGCGAAATATTTTCAATGACGTCGATTCCCCAGGTTGCAAAAGGCCAGGAAGCAGTCATATTGTACAACTCTTTCGGAGGAAGTTTCTGAGACTTAGCGTAGATTTGGCACTTGTGACAATGGCGTACGTGGTTAACGCATTCGTTCTGCAGGGTAGACCAGTAATATCCTTGCCTGATGATTTTACGGGCAAGTGTATGACCGCTCATATGAGGTCCACAATCACCCCCATATATCTGATCCATCATTTTGACAGATTCTTCTTCAGTGAGACATTGAAGATGGGTCCCGTCGTAATTTCTCTTATACAGCCTTCCGACACAAAGTTTGAACCCTAATGATAATCTTCTGAATGCGACCTGCGTTCTCTTATCTGTTTGCTCGGGATACCGATGATTCTTCAACAGGTTTTAGATGTCATAAAACCAAGTGGTTGAGTCCCCATTCTTCTCATTCTCTACCTCTAGGGCCACGCAGTGTGCTGGTCCTGATGTTCTTTGTATGGTAAGAGTTATTTCTTCCATCCCCTCCGGGATATCAATCATAGATGCCAGGGTTGCTAGTGTGTCAGTAAAACTGTTTTGTGACTTGGGGACATAGTAAAATTCCGAATGCTCAAATTTTCCTGCGACATCCTCCAGTCGGGCGAGGTATGGTACTAACTTCTCATCTCTGATCTTTCATTCTTTTATCACTTGGTATACTATTAATGCTGAATCTCCGTACACTTGTATCCTCCTTATACCCTTTTGGAGTGCAATCTCTAATCCGATTATACAGGCTTCATACTCGGCCATATTGTTGGTGCAGAAAAATTCTAGACGATATGATATCAGGGAGTGAGTTTGGTCTGGAGAGACTAATAGGATGCCTATCCCATTTTCGTTTCAGTTGGCGGCCCCGTCGAAGTACAATTTCCAGTCTTCATCGACCTCAACATTCATGATGGTTTCATCTGGGAACTCGTCTTATTCTAGCATGTCTCCCAATATTGGATAGTGGGGCAGGTAATCAACTATGATCTTGCATTTGACTGCCTTCTGGGTCATGTAGGTGATGTCATTTTGCCATACGGTTTGAGAGAGCTGGTTTCTCGAAGAGGTATTTCAGCGGATCTATTCGTGATGCCAGGATGATAGGGAAGACCAGCATGTAGTGTCTTAACTTCTGTGTTACCCAAACAAGAGCGGCGCATGATTTTTCCAATGGCGTGTAGTTTATCTCAAATGGGGACAGTTTCTTGCTGATGTAGTAGATGGCCTATTCTTTTTGTATATCATTTAGATGTTGGGCTAGCATGGCCCCTGCATCCGAATCAATGACGGTCAGGTTGTAACACCCCGTTCTTTCGTTTCCTCGTGGTTGCTTTCATTCGTCCGCTTAATTCACCTCGGGTGGTGAATTTCTCATTGGAGAGCCTCATAATGTTCTAGTACTCTTTATTAGTCATATTATCCTCCTTCCACTCATGTGAGTGTTCGTTTAGTGATTTGAGTGGTTCGGATCGAAACCGAGGCGATAATCGCGTATTTCGACTTTTTGCGATTCGCCAATTTTTGGTCAACTTTGAGAGGTCATAAATTCTTCATATAATGTCCAAATGACTCTCTATTTTCGGCCACGTCTTCATTTCTTTGCCATCTACAACTTTTGTGTTTGGGCTGAGTCGAGATTGAGCCATTTCGAGGTCCGTTTGGGGCTCAGAAAGTCATTTGCTATTGCAGTGACTTCCATGATCGATCATGGAAGGGCCATGATCGATCATGGTCCTCCAGAGGAGTTCCATAAGGGTTCATGATCGATCATGGGAGCCCATGATCGATCATGGTTCACTTGTAAGTCGGTTTTGAGCGTTTTTAACCCATTTTTAAGTCATTTAACACCCCCACCACCCCATTTTCGAGCATCCAACTTAGAGAGGAATGAGGGAGAGTCTAGTGAGAGAGAGACTAGATATTATACACATCTCTCATCCCTCATCCAAGATTTGTGTCCCGAATCGCTTTCTCTTTCACTATTCATCATCCTTCCTGCTTTCTTCTTTTGTTGGAGCTCACGTTGGAGCTAGGGCTTTGGCGGTATGACATCTACGCATCTTCAACACCTCGATTAAGCTTCAATCAGGTGGGGACACTAGTACTAAAACTTGTTTTCCAAAGTTTGATTGATGAATTAGAGTTTTGCACTACAAATTGGGGATTTCGATCAAAAGCATGTGTTGTTTGCATCTCTTAGGGTTTGGGCTAGATAATTCTTAGATTAGTGATAGATATTGATAGATTATCACTCCTATAACGTGATTGATCATCTAGTTTCATGATTTAGCATGCGTACCTAGAGGTTCATGTGAAACCTACTCCTTAGCTATCCGTAAGACTTATAAATTGGGGCTTTTGGGTCTTGTGCTTATAGATAGATGATTGTGGGTTATTAAGGATAGTGATACACATCTATACCACTAGATACGATTGAAAGGTATTATTTATGGTATGTATGCTAAGAACCCACTACGGTGGAATGGTACGCCTTAACGTACAAGTCTAGTGGCTTGCGTAGAGTGTGCTAGGCACTAGTAACGAGGGTTTAGTCTCGATACTCTTTAGAACACATGAAACACAATTGTTAGGGCATGGATTTCCCCAGTCATGTATATGAACATCTAGGTGAGTTGTACTATATGCCGGTGGATTAGAGGCATACTAATGAATACTCGGCTTGATAGGATGACGTGAGTATCATCATAAAACACATAATGAGATATATGACGTTAATAATGAACCAATTGGCCTTATTATGAGAATGATCATGTGACGTTAAACATACAGAGTATACGAGTGATGAATACGCTTGTAGAAATGATTAACGATGATGTTAATGATGATAAATGGACAGTGGGCGATTATATGATTATATGTATGACGATGAGCCATATATGTGATGTATGATTATTGATGATGATGATATTCATTGTGGGAAATGAATAAATATGATGCTTGTTACTGTGATCACATATATGGGCTGGATATGCTGATTTACCGAGCACCGGGTAGCTCCCCGTGACTCGAAGGAGGGCCGCCTATTGCCGCCCGTGGGTGAAAGGGCCCTAAACCGTGCATGGGAAAATGAAGTCGGTGACTCTATCGGTGGTTGTGTGTGTCCACAAAGGAGAGCCCACTCTTTGTAATTTGCCTTCCCACAGGACTATGTGTTCTGGGTTCGATGAGTTTTCCCGACAAGCGGAGTAGGTCCCGTGTGCCACTACTTACCTAAATGGTGAGTTTCTCGGGAAGTAGTTGGGCAACTAATGGTCATCACCCTGCTAGGGTATCGCCCGGTGTAGTTCCTTCCAGAGTGTCGATGTGGTTTGTATGAGGTATTCTCCTCGTTAACTATTCGGAGTGTTATTCCCGGGAAAATGTCTTGAGGGTTATCTCCGAATGACTTACTTGGAGAACCAAGTCCCTGAACCACTCCCCACTCGGAAGAGACATGGACAAAAGCCTTGGAGCCTTCGAGATCTGTTGCTTTGGGCCTAGAGGACCGCGGGGAGAAACTGAGGCACTATACTGGAGATATGATACGGATTGATGTGTTGTGGATGTGCATTACTTATATTATCATTATTATGGTTGCGTATCATATCTTGTATGGCATGGTTGATTATATATTGCCTCGGGCGAGTGTACTTTTAGTGAGAATAATGATACATACACTATCGTAAAGAACATAATATACATAGGACAGCGTTGGCCACTCATAATGCACTAACAGATAAAGTGGAAAGTATTAATAGCTAATGGCCATAGAAACCTAGTATACGAGGGTGAGAACATGGTTTGGTTGTGAGGACGAGCTAGTGGTAATGCCTTGTAGGTGGCCAAGTATGGAATCCATAACATACTATAACTAAAAAGAAAACAATAGATACTTAGCCAATTGTCACAACTTATGGTATAGGTACCGGATAGCATAGTTTGGCCTTGAGTTACACTTGAGAACGTATTCAAGTAGGTCTATATCTACAATTCCCTAGTAATATGAGATCGACTTAAGGTATTCTAAGGGATGTCTAGGGATGAAATAGGTTGATCGAATAGTCAGCTTTCTGGTGACTAGGATAGGATTCCTAGTGGGGTTTGCACGCACGGGTGTGTGAGTTGCATTGCACTGCATGGTTTTCAAACTACGGCATTGACGTAAAACAATTATTTTTTATATAAACCTATATAGTTCCCACTGGGCCCGGATTTGGCTCACCCCGTTTTCTAAATAGTTTTGCAGGTCAAGAATCGGGGATTGGCGCGTGGTCTACGAGTCTGGTAGCCTCTGATGTCCTATATCTTTTGTAGTCCTTAAACCAAGGACTTAGTTGTATATAACATTTTGTTGTATTAAACTCCTTGTTATTATGTAATGGACGATGGATTTATATAAATGGTTTATATATATATGTGGAGTTGAATGTGATTGTGTTTGTGTGAATGTGCTTTGTAAACCTCATGGGTTTGGTTTTTATTTAAATAAACTCGACATACCGAGTATTTGCAAAACTGGACTTTTTATTCAAGAAAAGTTTTCAAAAGTCGTGAATTTTATATTTTAAACCCGCCGTTGCACACGGCATCCGTGATTAACCGAGTCCCGGAGGTGAAAATCTCAGAACAGAATTCGGAGCGTTACACAGGTATAGAATCAGTGGCAGTCCGGTCTGTGGCGGGGCTAATACTGGTGGTTTGGAGAGGTAGTCTTTGATTCTATCAAAAGCTTGTTGGCACTGATCGTCCCATTCTCTTGGCGAAGACTTCCTTAGGAGCTTGAAGATGGGTTCGTAAGTCTGAGTAAGTTGAGAGATGAATCTGCTGATGTACTGTAAATTTCCCAAAAATCCCCGGACTTCTTTCTCAGTACGAGGCTCGGGCATATCTCGGATAGCTTGAACCTTGGCAGGGTCTACCTCGATTCTTTTCTTACTGACGACATAGCCCAGGAGTTTTCCCTTGGTTACTCCGAACACACATTTCTGCGGATTAAGTCTCATCTGGTACTGACGGAGTCGTTCAAAAAAGGCCCGTAATGTTGGTACATGGCCTTCCCTCTCCTTCGATTTGATTATCATATCATCCACATATACTTCTACTTCTTTGTGGATCATGTCGTGAAAAATAGCTGTAGCTGCCCTCTGATATGTTGCCCCGGCATTCTTCAGCCCGAATGGCATAACGGTGTAGCAATATGTTCCCCATGGCGTGATAAATGCTGTTTTCTCCTGGTGATCCGGGTGCATCTTGATCTGGTTATACCCGGCGAAACCGTCTACGAATGACTTCAAGGCATGGTTAGCGGTATTATCCACTATTAAATCGATGTTGGGTAATAGGAAATCATCTTTTAGGCAAGCTTTATTGAGATCTCAGTAATCTACACACATGCGGACTTTTCCATTTGCCTTTGGAACGGGCACAATGTTGGCTAACCATGAAGGGTACTCGATCACCCGCAAGAACCCCACACTCAGTTGTTTCATCACTTTTTTCTTCACTTTCAGGGACCACTCCGGCATAAGCTTTCTTAATTTCTGCTTGACGGGTCTGAACTCCGGCTTGGTGTGTATCTCGTGCATGACTATCTGGCTGTTCAAACCCGACATATCAGCATAGGACCAGGCGAAGATATCCACGTACTCATTCAGAGTTTGTGTGAATTCCTCTCTTTTTGTCTCACTTAGACTTGCCCCAATACGGACCTCTTTCCTTTCCTCTTCCGTCCCGAGGTTAATCACGAGAGTATCTCCTTCCTCACTTTGTATGCGTTGTTCCTCCCGTTCAAGGAGTTCATTTAATCTTTTTATTTCCATATAAGCAATTACAGAATTAGAACTAACAGGATAACGAAAAATAGAATCTTCTTCATTAATAATAGTGCTTACAGGTACAAGTTTGAAAAATAAATCTAGGAGTGACTCCTCTTTAACCCTACCCTCGCTCTTATTTCATACCCTTACAATTTCACTCTTTCCCCCCTTTCCCTGATAATCTGGATCGGCGTGTATTAAGTGTACAGGGTCGTCTCTTGACTCATTATCCTCTAGAGCCATGACGACGAAGAGATCTCCGATCATTTCTTCCTCTTTCTCGTCTTCATTTCCTTCTCTCGGCCCGATCGTTAACTTGGTAGAGAAGCTATGTATAACGTTTTCCTTGAGATAAAGGTCCTCTTCATCGAAGATTTCCCATCTCGGAAGGTTGTCTCCGTCGCTATTTCTCCAAGGCTCCTAAAAGCCGCAAAAGGGGAAGTCCTCTCCTTTTTTGACAAAAAACCCATTAAGAGAGCTTTAACTCGGATACTGATGCCCTCGACCCCTTTTCTCTTGGTTGTCCTCTTCGGTGCGTTGGTACCCCAAACCTTCTCTTTCATGCCTCGTTACTGGTTCTAAGGCCTGAAGTAATCCTGGCTGTCCCATTTCGAGACTGACTCCAGGTAAGTATTTCATCATTCTCAGCATATTTGTGATCTTGGTGCTGAGACCGGGGATATTATCAAAGGGAAGGTACTCGATTCTAGTGTTTTCATAGGCTCTAACGGTTACCGCTGAGGAAGAAAGTTCTGAATCTAAGATACCCAGACATCTGGCAGTTTTCAGAGGGCAAACGTTTATAGTCGACCCGTTGTTGATGAGGACCTGTGGCAGGATTTTTTCTCGGGTTCGGACAGTGATATGGAGGGCCAGGCTGTGTTTCTTTCCCAATGGAGTTAAGTCTTCATCTGAGAATGATAGACTTCTTTGGACTGTAAGTGACCCTATCATGTTGGACAGTTGTTCGGGCGTAGAGTCTGGTGATATGACAGCCTCATCTAGGAGCTCGATGAAAGCGGTCCTGTGAGGTTTAGAGGCAACCAGGAAGCCCCAAATGGTGATGTGTGCCTGAGTTTTCTTCAACTATTCCAGTACTCGATCCTCTCCTATTTTTTTAGGAGGAGGTGTTTTCTCGACATCTATTGGTGGTGGCCGATATACCCTTCCTGAACGGGTAATTTGTTGTATCCAAAGGGATGTTGTGTCTGATCCCTCTGAGGCTTCTGATGATTCTGATTCCGCCGACCAACTGAAAGGGGAGGTCTCTGTCATACAGATTGTCTCCTTGGGAAGGCCTCGGGGCTTCCATGGTTGTTTCTTCTTATCCTGGGTCCATCCTATCCCAGATTTTCCGGGATTGGTTTTGATTGTGAGTGGTTGCGGGATCCCCTGATTGGCCTTTCCTAAACCCTGCCCGGGTAGGAAGTTCATCTTAGCCATCCATTCGTCAATTAGCGGATTGAGGCTTGGTGCAACTTGAGTCCTTCCTGGCAGCACAGCGGGTGCCTTGTAGGCTGGGTCATCCCGAATGAGTCCTACGGGATTAAAGCCTTCTTCATCAATGGTCAAGGCGTTAATTCCCGTAGGTGGAGCATGGTTGGGAAGGGGATTGTTAGTAACATTGGACCCACCGGGTGCGGGAATAGTACCAGCTTCGATTAAATCTTGTATACAATGGCGGAGAGCCAAACAGCGTTCCGTGTCATGGTCCGCAGCCTGATGGTATGCACAATTCTCATTCATCCTCCAGGTGCTGGGAATATGATTCGATGGGGGGCGTGGATTGAGTGGAGTGATTAGTCCGACCTTTCGGAGTAGTTACAGGCTTTTGACCAGTGTAGTGGGAAGGGTGCAGAAGCTCTTCCTTTTTTTAACATCGGTGTTCGAAGAGTCTTCTTGTGCGGATCAACTCATCGAAAGTGCTTGTTGTGGCTGCTGAAACGGGTTTTGTTGATAGGGGTATGAGCTTAGTTGGTTTACGGCTGAAGTGGCCGTCTTTCTCCCAGCGTATGAGGCTTTCTTGGTGTCGGTCTCTGCTTTCTTGGCCAACTATTCTTCTACTTGTGACCCCATGCTTAACAAGGCTCTGAAATGTGGGAATACATGCTTTCTCATGCAACTCAACACAGCTGGAGTGAAATTCTTCTGTATGATCTCTAACTGTTCTTCTTCATCGGGCCGTTTGGACATTTGGGAGGCCATCTCTCTCCAGCGTGTGACAAAATCACTGAAGCTTTCCTTCTCGCCTTGCTTGGCCATTTCCGGGTGTTTACGGGTAATTTCCAAATCTTCATTGGACCCGTACTTATTCATGAACTCCTTGACGCTATCTCCCCAAGTCTTCGTGTGGTGCCTTTCCATATCAAAAAACCATCTCAGGGCAGCCCCCGTGAGAGTCATGTGAAAGGCCTGGGCTAATTCCGGTTCTCCACAACCAGACACTTGCATGGATCTGATGTAGGATTGAAGATGGGTTTTAGGGGGTGTAGTTCCTATGAATTTGGTGATGGAAGGGAGCTTGAATCCCTGAGGTAATCTCGCTTCTGGGTAGAGGGAGAAAGCATTCATATCTGTAATCTCGTCTGCTCCCTTTATTAGAGAAATCCCCCTTTTCAGAACCTTCATCTGCTCTTTCAGTTTTTTCATTTCTTCGCTCTTTCTTGACACCTCGTCGGGCTGTTCCCGAGCTATAACCGATTCTGCATACACTGCCCTAAGTCGGTTGATGTCTGGGTACTCATTAGGAGGGGCTACTGGGGCTGGTGGTGGGATAGGTCTTGCGGGGACTTGTGGCCATGGCTGATATTGGGGATCAAGGCCCGGTTGAGGTTGCGGCCAGATGATGGGTGGCTCTTGTTGCTGATAAGTGGGTCCTGAATCCGGGGCCCATTGATTCTGATTGTTGGGATCGGTCTGAACGGGACCGGCTGTGATGGGACTCGTTTGTGGTGGATTGGTTCCTTGGACTGGGGGAACTACTTGTGATGACTGCCCTTGATTCAGTAGTAGTCGTTTAAACCCCGGCGGTGTAGTTCGCTCGGCTGACAACTCTTCTACTCGGATTCGGGTACCCTGTTGCTCGGTCATGAGGCTTGCTAAATTCATGCTGATGGTCATTAGCAAACGATGCATCTCGGCTAAAGTCGGCTGAGCTGCAGACGCCTCGGCTAGGCTCTGATCTGTCTCTTGATTCTCGCGTCCATCGGCCATTGCGAGTGTGCTTGGTCTTACTAGTCTTCCGGTATGATCTCGACCGGCCCAACCTTCCAGACTGTCGTTGTTTACGGCTATAGACAAAACCACGTGGCGAAGATGAAGGAAGACTATGATGCGACTCGATTTTTGCCAAAAGAACCACTAAAAATCGCCGAGAAAAGACTCGGGTTTTAAAAAGGTGTTGTAAAGTAAGCCGTAAGGTGGTACATCCCCTACAACTGTTTAACAAGTGTTTTAGCTGACTCGGTCTTATATGCAGCGCAAGTGTACGAACAGTTAAGGCTTCAGGCCCCCTCCTATTTGGCAAGACCTTGCGATATACCCCAAGGGCGGGTACGTGCAAAAGTCTTTTGATATACTTTTCGGGTATGTGAGTGTTCTCGTCACTCGATATACCTCGGGGGCGTACTTGGCCAATGAGAGTGGAAGTAAATGCTTTCGGTTTATGTTGGCCCAAGCAAGCCAACTCCCTACTCATTTATAATACTTCCGAAGGTTTGGGGTAAATTCACACTCGTAGAACCAATGCATGATTTGTGAAAGTGCGTGCAAAGTTAGGTTTATAAATATCATTATCTTTATTACGTATTTTTAAAAACTTCTATTTTTAGAAAAAGGTTTCTTCTCAATCAATTAACACAAGTATGGAAAGCAGTAAAAGCCAATTTTCAACAAATAAACAAAAGTCCACATATAAGAGTCTAGTTTTCTAAGTCCCCAGCAAAGTCGCCACTGTGAGAATCCGCAAATGCAACCCCCGGGTCTCGCTCCCGTCCTTGGGCGTCTGAAACGTCGGAAATGATTCCGTCGTTCCATTTGCTTCTATAGGTGTTGATAATTCAATATCGGGTGTTCCTATTTTTATTTCTAGATGCAAAAGGGTTCTTTTAGAGTCGCCAGTACGTTTTACGAGAAAACGGACAAAATAGTGGTGTAAGAGAAGAGGCTATAGATAAGCCTTTCTTTACACATTTGTTTACGAAACCAGGATTCTATAGGGTTCGAAAACTAATATTACGGTTTGTGAAGGTGTTAAGCACCCATTCCTCCCTTTCGGTCTCTAGTGGTCTTATATGTTTATTCTATGTTAAAAAACTTGGATGCTTTTACTGACAGTCTACTACTTTCCAAAATGAAAAGTTTATTTTTTGGGGAAAATCGGGAAAGGGTATGAAAAACCTTTGTGTTCCGAGATCCAATGTTTGGTTTTGAAGAATGTAAGTACAAGCGGAAAAAGTTGTTTCACTTTAGAGAGAATTTCCCGTATTATTTCTCAGATAATGACGATTTTCTCGGATTTTTGACTTCTTTCGAAAAAGTTTGGATCTTTTGTCGGGACTAATTTAATATGGAATTAGAACTCTTGAGGGGAGTTCTACCAGACATATCACAATATATAGAAGAGACAGGATACACCGGGTTTTTAATTCCTAAGTAAGTTTTACCGGTTCGGGTTTTAAAAACAGAATTTTATCCGGATGGTAATATACTTTAACTCTTCTGGTTTTGCAAATGATTTTATCAGGGTGTTTTTTTGTTTTGAAAACAGTAGACTATTTATAACTTGGCAATAAGTTTATTCAAATAAAATGTGGACAAAACAACAGAAGTAAAACAAGTACACATATATCTAATTTAAAAATACTAGAAGAGGTTTTCTTTAGCTTCCCGACGAGAATAATAATAATAAGAAAAAAATATAATACGGCAGAGAGATCTCCGGCGATGATAATCTTTTCCTTCTTCAGATATTTTTGAGAATTCGACTCTAGAGACGGGATACGTTGAGTGTCGAGAATAGATTCGATAATTCTTCAGAGATAAGATTATAACAGAAAATATTTGACGAAAGACTAGAAAATCAAATATAACTCAATAATTTCTCAATCTCAAGTTGCTGTCTTTGAACCCTTGGGGGTGTTGGCCTATTTATAGTGCTCGGGGAGGATTGTCACGCGACATTTCCCCAAAAATTGCATGTGTCACGTGACAATGTGTACCATGTCGTGCGATAAACGGCTGAAGTGATGATTCTGACAGACTGATGTGTCAGAGAGTGGATGGTCTGGTGTCAGGGTGGGTTTGTCGCGCGACATTGTGGAGTATGTCGCGTGACATACTATTATGTCGTGCGATACTTCACTTAAAAAACAGGTTTGTTGGCCAATAAACTCTTTCGAGGCAGTTTTGGGTGCTCGGGTGGGTCCCGGACTCCAAGAACAGTAACTCTCGAAGGTCGTTAGGGTTCTTGCGGGGGTCACGGATCGAGGTTTCTACAATAGTATGATATGCCCCAAATATTCGACTTGAGTTTTGCCAAAACTACATTTTGATTCCTTTGCAAAAAACTGACAGTGACGCAATATATCTACCACAATATGTAAATGATACAAATGCAATTGCCAGGTGACACTATAAATTAACATAAGAAAATTTTGAAATAACAAAAGATGTTGAAAAGGAAATTTCATTCAACTCAATAAACATTTACACAGATGGGGCTTCTCGGCCCAGTACGAAAAGAATTTTACAAAGGTAATCTTCAGGCAGAAGGATTGGCCTCAGGAGTTTCTTGGACATTATCACTGGTTGTTACATTACCTTCCATGCCCCTTTTGTCGACAATTTCATCTGCCCTTTCATCATCTTTATCAGCAGGACTGGTGAACTACTTCGTCCTCAAAAATCTCAATCTATCCCAAAAGCTTAAGCTGTTAAGTAGTGGCCAACAATGTATATTACACTCTCCCTCACGTGCGAGCCACTTGCATATGAATAGACAAACAAAACCAAAGGCCAAACTGGCCAAACCAAAGGTGTACTTTGTGCACAAACACAAAAGGGGAAACAAAAGCAAGTGAGAGGATTTGAACATGAGACCTTGCAGAATCTGAGCTCTGATACCATGTTAGTAATCATTTATCCCAAAAGCTTAAGCTATTAAGTAGTGGCCAACAATTTATATTATACTTTTCAATAGGCACTATAGGCCTTTTCACAAGCTTCTTCATTTTATGGTCGACAGAAAGACTAACTGATTCAACGCATAATCGTAGCCACCCTGGAACTTCTTGGCCAGCTCCTCAATGACCTCGTCGTCACATGAATCAATCCCTGCATTGGTCCATTCCTCTTTAAGACTAGAGAGGGAGTCATTGAGCTCCCTTAACTTTTGCTCGGCTTCATTAGCCTTCTTCTCGGCAAATTCTTGAGCAGTTTTCTCAGTAGCATAATTGGCCTCCAATGTTGCCAATTTGGCCTAAAGTTCTTCTTTCTCCTTAGTTCTAACATCTAAGGCATCTTGGAATGATTGGATTTTCTCCCAGGCCTCATTTATTTCCCTCTTCATTTGGAGGCCGTTTTGTTTAAATTTGTCGGCATTCCTTTGCGCGGATTGCGCCACACCCAAATCGTACTTAAGTCGTTCAAGACGATCGGGCTTCTTTTCTTTTATCTCATGGATGACCAACGGTTTATGTTCTAAACAACAAAATAGGGGACAAATGCTAAAACAAAATTAAGTTTGTTATTCTCACCTTGATTAAACTGTGAAATGCTCGACTATGTAAGCTCTCCTTTGACAGGATCTTCACATTTTCTCAATCGGCAGGGAGAATGGCATCACCCAGATGGTTGTATGCCAAACTCAAAGAAGAAAAAGTTAAGTCCTTCACGGTTATTGTCCGCTCATCATGGAAGAAAGACGGTGCAAATATTTCAGCCTCTTTGCCAAATGAGGCCACAGATGCCTCTTTCATTTGATCGAAAGAAGGGGGAGAGGAGCGTCTCTTTATGCTGACCAGCTCCATAGACTAATAAACACTTTTCTTGGCCATATTTAATGATGGAGATTGACTCTTTTCCTGGGACCCCACAGAATTATTCCCCGCTATTTTGACCCCCTGGTTGAAAGTGATGATCTCCAGAATAGTAGCCTTCTTCGACTGCGTGGGCACTCGAAGCCTTTTGCTGGGTGGCTCTTTTTTTCAACTTTCTTTGATGGGCCACCTTTTTTGGCTTGGGCCACTTTCTTTTTGGATGAGACTGCGTAAAATTTGTTGATTGGCATATTATTTAAACTGCTGTCAGTTTTTTCTCTGTCTGACTTAAACTAACTAGAAATTGAAGCATGATTTTCTTCAGAATTAGTCAGTTCATCAACCAACCAAAGGAGACCTCGATGGAAATCGGTTAGGTTGGGCTCAATTCTCCTCTTGGACTTTGTTTTAGCTTTGGATTTGTTCTCGGAAGCAAGAGGAGGAACCTTGCCTCTTAAGGCAGCTTTAAAACTACGATACTTGCCAGCACCTTGTTTATTTGAAAAGCGGGAGATTGGCTTCTTGGTCCACTTTGCTTCATTGATAGTCAATTTCTCCTTCATTTTGATAATCTCCTTCTCATCCTTATTAATTAAGTTCAAACTAAGGAAGGTTCTGTATGTTCGGTGCAATCTTTGGGTCACACCTTAGCACCGGAGCCCGCTATAAATAAGGAGGGGAACCTCTCTTCTTCCTCTTATAGAGCTTGTATTCCCTTTTTTAATTATCTTGTGAGTAAAAAATTGTATACTTCTAGAACAAGAATTCCCTTTGCCAGAAAGTGAAATCGAGCCCAATCCAAAAATCGCTCTTCCCCTTCTTTGCGAATGAAGATCGGGTATTTGTGTAACCCAAAAGCTTGTATGCTTCCTTAGGATGAACGGATTACCCGATTAAAACGCTATCACTATCATGGCTGGTGAGAGTGTTTATTTGATCGACCAAGATGGCAAAGAGTGGAGGCCGTTCAAAAACATCAAAGTCCCCTGCGAGAACAAAAGAAGTTAAACTATAGAACTAGCAAGGTCTAAAAGAACAAATGAGAAAGTTTTATCTTTCGGATAACACACTAGGGAAAGATGCTCGCCAAAGAATTGTCTTATAGATGGGATTGGGGACAATCTCTCTAATCAGTATAATGGCATCCTCGTTGGATCCTTTGTGAGAATCATTCAAAGCTAAAACAAGGCTTGGGGCATCATGCCTAGCCTTCAAACTATAGCCATATTCCTGTTTACTAAGGGAATAACATTACTTAAGCTCATTTAAACCTAAGTTGGTTCCATAGTTCTCATTAAGCTTCTTTATCCGACGAATGATTCTAACGACATTAGGACTGAATTGCCTAAGAGTTAATTTACAACATCTAAGGAAATCTACCATAAGGGGACCTAATGGCAGTCTAAGCCCACACTCCCTAATGAATGGGACTTTCGTCTTTGCCGGCAACCTCTAATTAACCCTTTTTGGGATGTAATTAGTGGTGAACACAGCCTTTTGGACATCAGTAACTAGGGCAAATCTACTTATATTATTGATGGGAAGGAAAAAACCATACTTGCTAAAAAAACAGAAGAATAAGAAAAAACACAAACTTTAGATATAAGATCTAAAAAGAAACTTACTTGGAGCCGCGAAGAATATGATATTAGAGTAAGAAATTGGAATGAAGAATGACAGAATTACCATATAATCGATGAAAATGGTTGTCAAATTTGATATGCTAATGCCTTGAATAAACAAAGCTTTGGAGAATGAAAGGTATGAAGATAAGGTAGAATGGAGAAAAGAAGATGAAATAAATGAATGATAGAGAGCAAGAGGGTTGAAAAACCCTTGTTCAAAATGGCGGTTCCCAAACCATCAATGCATCATTACAACATTTAATTAGCTGGGCCCTAAATGCATGAAAAATTTCACTCAAACTTTAAAGGACAACCACTTATCAGAATTAGACACATGGCTCGATTTAAGAATATAGTTGTTAGGCACATGGACTCTCGAAGAAAAAAGCTTAACTGGACCGAGTACCTGAATTCAACCAGCAAGCCAAACTCAGATGCTCAGGGGTGATTGTGGGAGGTAAAAATTGAACATGGGCTTTCGACTAAAGCCCTACATGGGATCCAGTCTGTCGATAGGTCCATAATCAAAGGCTCAATAATTATCTTTGCACCGATCATGATATATTTGGCCCTTATTCGACCACCTAATATTATCGCCCTTGTCCGAAGAAGTCAAAAGAATTAACTAGCATCCGACCAACTTCAATCAGTAGTGAAAGCGAAGTAGCTAAGCTAGAAGATATATAATGGAAAATAACTTTTACTACATCTATGAACAAGGTTAGGGACACTTGAAATCTTGGAGTAGTGACCATGTTTCCCTTTATAGTAATTTCAATTCATCCCAAAACCTAATGTAATCCTTACCTATACATATAAATAGGAAGGGAGACCCACAACTAGAGAGGTATTAAACTCTCATATCCCTCATACACACAACCTCATTCTTTAAGCATAAACCTGACACATTGTACTTATTTTCTCTTTAAGCAGTTGAGCTAGTAAAAGCTCGCACACACAAGGGAAGACGTATCGTTGGATTGGGAATTAAAGCCACCGGAGGAACTTACCCCAAAATCATATTTGGTATCTTTTCCATTTACTGTTCATTGCTTGTCACCTTTACCGTCTTCATCTGGTTACCAGACGCATAAATCTAAGCCGGTACCCTTCAAATTGGACATACGTCCATACATATACAAATATTCAACATCTTATAGGAAATTATCATGTCCTTATTCACATGATAAGGGCCCATTTATGTAATAATACATAAATATTCAATATCCATTTGGTCAAATAGTTGGAATTTAGCAATAAATATTATCTACACCATTATCTTTCGCACAATCATTTTCAGCATAATTTCTTTTTTCTTTTCATTTTGTTTTTTAAAAGGGGCATAAAATGATTTGTTACTTTCCCTTTAGACTTAAGTAGTAGTTTTCATGCATTTACAAAATGGTTTCTAGGAATATATTTTTAGACCTACCAATGCTTTTAGGATGAAATATTCAAAATTTTCCAAAAGCTGATTCCATTTTTCCCGACTTTGAAATGACTAGTGCGATCTTTAAATTTTGATATTTGTTAAAATGAAATTATGAAATTCATAGCTATTTTTTTTTCAATTTTTGTTTCTACCCCATACATTTTTCTCTATTTTTCTTTTATGACAGAGATAATATGTTTTTGCTTGCAGTCCCTACATTTTTGAAAGATCAATACACATGTCATAGTGCTTTTTGCTTGAAAAGACAAGTACCAGAAACACAAAAATCTTTATTTTGTACATTTGTTGTCTATTCACCGAACAAGAGGCCAAGAGGGACTGAATGTTGAAATTTTTAGCATTTTAACGGGGCACAGCAGAAGCGTATTTTGAATCACTCTGTGTGGTGAAGTGGTAGTATAGAGATGTACAACTATGGAGCTGTACAGAGCTCCTCCAAAACTGCTTAAGAGAAAGATTGTATTTTATAAAGAACATTTTTTATTTACCTTCTTTCATACATCCAGTAATGCCTAAACTTGTACCTATTTATAATGTACAAGAGAACACTCTAGATTCCTAGATATTTCCATGGACTAGATTTTTCTATGGACTTTAAATCATTTCAAGTACAAGATAATTCCTAAGAACATTCTAGAACCCTTAGTACAGCAGGATAATTTGCTAGATTTTTTAGTGACCTAATGCATCTAGACGACTCTAGATGTTTCTAAACTTAAATAGTCAAAAGCCCCTCTTTAATTGTGAATTACATTTTCAACACTGAAAACATGACAAATTTTGCCTTCTACTTATTTATGGTTTTTCTCTCTATATTCAACTGGTCCTCACTAGAGGAATGAGTTATTATTGTAATTTCGGACCATTTTTGTGCATAAAAAGGTTTATACATGTAAATCTGCCCTTTGATAGAAAAATAAGAACTAAAAACATAAAAGAGAGATTGATGGGGCAATCTTTTCTTGAATGTAACTAGGTGATAAAGGCACGAGATTTGAGAAGACAAATATACAAATTCAAGTGTAAACCTCATGTTAGAGGATAATATGGAGCAAATTTTATATTGAGTCAACGAAGCCATTTCATATCGCAGAAATTGAAGTCTTGTGATGATGGGCAAGGCTCTTGAACTTGCTGTCATATCATCACATATTTTCTTGTAGAAAACCATAACAGTAATCGGGAGCATATTTATAAACTCTCCTAAGAATTTTTTCTTAACCAACACCTTCAGGGAGCTCGTATAATTTCACTGAGTCATAATTAGTGCCATTTTGTGGGTGCTTCCAGTTGAAGACCGACTGAACCTTTTCCGTTTTTATTAAAGGAGTCCTTGCTACAGCAATGAGTTATTACCATAATTTTGGACCATTTTCCTCCATAAAAACTTCAGATGTGTCAACGTGTTATTCGATGTAAAAAATAGGGACCACAATGTCACTGCACGAGATTTGAGAAGACTTAACTTGCACATTGAAGAGTAAACTTTAGATTTAGTCCACTTCATGTAGAAATAAGTTTATGTCCTATGATGATGGCTGGGCAGGGTTAATTCTTCAACTTATTGTCATATATATTATCACATAATTTCTTGTAGAAAACCAAGAGAGTGTTCAGGAGGGTACTTTGAAAATCTTGGAGAAATTTTTTGACCCTAAATTAATGCCCTTGCTATGGGTGCTTCTGGTTAAAGACCGATTGAGCCACTAGCAATTTAGTATCAGATACTTTAGTTGGTCAGAGTATTAGTATCGGATACGAATCTAGCACGGATACGTGACCGATACAAAAAGATACATACAAGATACGTATCGAAGTATCCATTATTTTTAAATTATTTTTTTTTATTTTGGATACGGGAGGGATACCTGCAGGATACGGGAGGGATACGACGGGGTAAGTTTTGTAATATTTTTTTATTGGAGTCGCTTTAAAAATAACAAATAATTCTTTTAATATAGAAACCCCTAACAGAGACTTAGGCTTTCCTTTTCCCGCTCAGTGGATAAGTCAATTATTTTATCAGAAAATGAAACGATCGACTAAAATACTCCGTCCTTCGTCTACAATCATCGTTATTCTGTCTCTATCCTTCTTCTGCTATCCAAGTCAGAATATTATATCTACTTTTAAGTTATTATACAATCAAATTGCTCATTTACTTGCTTTACTTTTATGAAAATTAATGATATTGTTCATAAATTTATAAAATTCTTACAGTTAAATAATTATATATATATATATATATTATAATTATTTATTATTATCCATATCCAAGATGTATTGTATTATATATTTTTTAATTTTGCCGTATCACTATATCAGTGAAGTGTAGTATCCAATACACGTATTTGTATCCATGCTTCATAGATAATCAGTTTATGGTTAGCTGCCACAAGAAATTATACTAGTTGGCTAGCTATCATAACTTGTATTTCAGCGTGCATGGGTCTGATAGCAGTCGATCATAATATGAGCCATCAATGTTAGACCTCACTAAATGTCTACTTGTAATTTTTACCTTCTACAAATATAATTTAAATATATTTTTTTTGAATTTTAAAGTAATAACAAATTTATTAAATTAAGAAAATATTTATATTTATTTTAAGACTATAATTTTGGGAAACGATATGAGTAGAAAAGTACTTTTAATAAACCTATGAATAGTATTTTCTCTAATAAAATGGCTTAATTTGGCCGTTTATTACAAATTAATCGCGGAATCAAATTATAGAATATTGTCCAAAAAAAAAAAGAAAAATTTATTGAAGAGAGCTGATTTTTGATGGGCCCGATTCAGTGGAAATTGAACATGCTTTTGCTTTTTCATTGGCAGTGCAGTGCAGCAAAAAAGTGTGGGAATTTTTTTTTTAAAGGGAAATTCAAGAATGGGTTTTTATTATTTTCTTTTGTTTCATAGATATATGTAAGAGATCGTAAGAGGAAAAAATATTAAAAATAGATGGGTCAACTTAGCTAATATTTTGGCTTAAATACAACTTTTCTTGTGAGTTTCATGTTAATGTAGATTGTAAACAATTGTAATCAAATTCTATTGCAAAGTTTGAATAATTGAATATTACGACATATCTTTTTATTTAAATTGACTCAAGTACTAGATCGTTGTTTATTTATTTATGTACATGATCATGCCTGCATCTTCCAAGTTTATCCCGCGGCGAAGAATTGGACAATTGTACAATTGTACTGCCAAATAACATCACAAAGCTCTACAATTTGCAGACCTTAAAACTCAGTTGGTTCATAATGTTCTGGAAAATTTTGGACACCTGATTAACCTTAAACACTTTTTCTTTGGAAGTATTGTCGAATCTCAGGATTGCATGCTTATTAGGGTAGAGCGGTTGACTAATCTACAGACGTTACCTTTCTTCACAGTGAACCGAGACAGGGGATGTCACATTGAGGAATTGGGAAGTTTGGACAATCTTAGTGGTGACTTAACCATTTTCGGGATTGAGCATGTGGAAAACTATGGAGAAGCAAAATATGCAAATTTATGTAAGAAGTCACATCTCTGTACATTAGGATTTTGGTGGGCTACCCCTAGGCTCGCAATGCAGTTTCGAAATGATGAGAGAATCAACAACAAGGTGTGCAATAATGAGGATGTCTTGGAAGGTCTTGAATATCACTCGAATCTGAGAGGTTTAATGATCAAAAACTTTGCCGGTGGGAAATTTCCATCATGAATGATGGTGGAAAGTCAGCCATCTTCAGTACTCAGTAACTTGGTGAAAATCAGACTCTGTAATTGCAATGGATGCGAGCAAATCCCTCCCTCGAGCACCTTCAATACCTCAAAGTTGTTAAGATAATTGAGAAGGGTAATGTGAAAGTTATCGGGGTAGAATTCTATGGGAAGCATGCAGCTGGTGGTGCAGGGGCAATTGAGGTTACAATGTTTCCTGCAATGAGAGAACTCACTCTAAAGCAAATGCCAAGCCTAGAGAAATGGTCAGAGGCGGTGCAGCAACTGAGTTCAATGATTGTATTTCCTTGGCTGGAAAAATTGAAGATCAGAATGTGTTCAAGCTTGAAAACTGTGCCAAATCATTTTCCTTCGCTAAGGGAGTTGATCATTTCTAGTTGTAATGGGTTTTCATATTTTCCAATCAATCTACAAGCCTCTATCTTTGACTTGTCTATATCAAGGTGCCCCAATCTGAGTTGTTTACCAAATAACCTTGACGTTCTTGTGAAACTACATTTGGAAGACTACAATAATCTAACAGATATACCCTGTTTGCCATCCATAAGCAAAGTATCTATTTCAGGATGTACGGAATTGATAGGTCTATCAACTTTGACCCAAGTCTTTCCACTTTGCGACAGGAACTTTATATTAGAAATTGTGGTTAGTTGACAAGTGTTCCAGAAGTCTGCACATCTCTACAAAGTATTCGAATAGTCTATTGCAAAAGGTCGATAAGTTTGTCAGAAGAACTAGGCACAACTCTCTTGGAATTGCATGTTGCTGCTGCCTTGCTACGATGTCTTTTCCAGATTTTTTATGTCCGAAAATTGGAGCTGTAAGGCCCTCTGTGGAAGCAACGAGACATCTCCCCAAATTATGTGAATTGTAAAACTACAGTTCTCCGCATCTAGAAGAAAGATGCGCCTAGGGTTCCTTGCCAAAGTGGGATATCCCATATTGCCACAGTAATACATAGATGGGAAAGTAATGAGTTACTTATACAATCCTTACATCCATTTACTATTGCCCATTATGTTCACGGTCATCTTTTTATATTGCATATATATGTATATGCATACTCTCTCACTCTCTTGTGCACTAACAGCCCAATGAAGATAGTTGAGGATGAATATAGTCCTTCACATTGAAATATTTATTTGCAGATTGAGTAAAATGACAATTGAGTTCCAAGCAAATGCAATACCTTATTCTATTATTTGCCATTTTTGTTTGTTTTCTTTTCCAACGATTTATATATATGTATTCATCTTTCTTGAATGAGTTAAATTGTTCTTAAAATTGCGCACAAATGAAGGACATCGGGTGAAAATGGACACAATTGAAAGTACACATGGATTTCTAACTTATGCAACTAGTGAGATTCATAACAGAGGCAACATTGATGAATTGAAGCTCAGCATGAATCACCATCAGTTTTATCTTCATTGGTACTTATTTCGATTATGATGGTAAGTTACTCTTCTGTAATTGCATGTAGGAAAGTAGCATCCACCATCATAAAGAGTTCTAGAAAAAGTCAAAATTAGGATCTCAAGGTTTATAAGCAGTAGGACATTGCATTTATTTTTGGGAGGAAATTTAGAACTATTTGTCATAATATTTTGCTGCAATACAGAAGGAGTTTGAATTGATATAGCCACTTCTATAATGCGTCTCTCTCTTTCCCCCTGTTTCATTTGAATTAATATTCCAAGCACGTACTCGTCATTTTCAGTTTGCACTAAGACGAGAATACAGACAACTATATAATTTTGAGGGGTCCATGAAGTTTTTGACTGCTTTTACATAACAGAGCTATAATTTTGATGCAACTCTCTTTTCTTTTTTTTAAATAAATTCGAGTAAAGAAGAAGCTTCTCTATGGATAAAGAAGAAGCTGTGATTTTGTGTAGGCATTGCATTTATTTTTGGAAGACTTTGATATAGAACTATTAGTGTTTGAATACGCATTATTTTCCTGCAATACTGAAGAAGGAGAACTGAATAGCCATTTCTATATTGCATCTCTCTTTTTCCCCTTTTTTGTTTTGTATATAGGGAAGATTGTAGAGATCCACCTATACTTGCTTGAACAAAATTTTGCATAAGCACTAGTCATTTTCAATTTGCGCTAAGACGAAAATATAGCCAATTATATAATCTTAAGGGGTCCCTGGAGTTAATGACTTCTTGTACATAACAGAGCTATAAATTTGATTAGTTCGATATACTACCAGATGAATGAGTTGGCTTTTGATGTTCAAATTGTTTATTCTGCACAGATGTACAAGAGTTGTGGAAGATGAGAATCATTAGATGAAGTGTACGTTTGATTCAGGTAGAATTCCAACTTCTGGATTGAATTTTTTGATAAAAATCATTTAATGTTCTCTCCAGAATACTCTTTTCCTAGTACGTTTTGGACTTGTAACTTAAAATTCCTAAAACTAATTTTAAGCTTGGATGCATGATTAACCTTTCTTGTTGAAATAAAGTGCTCGCAGAGTTGCTCACAGGATGTGGAGTTGATGCTGTTTTGGATTACAGTAGCACCACTCCTTACAATTCTGAAACAAATATGAGAACATCCACGTGCTTAAGTTACACACCCTTTTTGCGACATTCATTTCTTAATGCTTGAGATAATCACCACCTATGGTGACATTTGTATGGAGAGGTGGCGGGGGGATGGGCTGCTTTGTGGGTTAAGCCTTAATTCATTTGCTTTCGCTCTTCTCATCATCCCAATCAAACCCATGTTGTGTACTGTTTTAATTTCATATTTCTTTCTTTTGTAATGAGAGGTTGGAGAAGATGATGACGCTGATGGAAGAAGTTTCAAATTGGTGGTTCAGTTAAAGAGTTGTTACTTAATGTGGAAATGTCCATAGTGATGGGTAAATTAAAAGTTGCCGGCACTGATGGTTGAAATGGTTTGAAATGAAGTTGTTGCATATGTTGAGCTTTTGAAATGAGAACCCGTGCGTGTATGTGTTATGTCTTTTATTTCTTGCTAGAGACTTTGGTTTGAGTGGAAATATATAGATATATATTTGCGTGATTGGATTATGGCAATCGTTTTGTTATCGTTGTTTTGTACCTCAAATCTAGGAGAGCTTGTCTTATTATTACAATGTCCGTGTGCGTGCCTTTTTTATTTGGTTGCATATAGGATTAATATTGTGAGTTTACTCATGCAGATTATTCTCGTAGTTTTCTTTCTTTTTCTTTTTCAGAATTGAGATCTTTGATATCGGTGTTAATTGTGAACAATTGTAATTCATTATCCCTGAATGTAAAGTTATTGGATACAAGTTTTTGGTTCCAATATACTTTGAGAGGTTGTATTTATTTATTTTGAGCCGGATACTCCATTTCAATGCTGCTTGGAATGAATTATAATTTACTTACCAGTAACTTCAATTTATACACAAGGAAATGAATGATCATGATAAATTCTTCCAGCATTAAAAAGAGAAAAAGCTAAGGTTACGTAGTTTTGTACTTTCCACAAACTGCAAGAGGCTTGGCATTTTTGAGATTTCTGAAATTAAAAGCTATTACAACAATCGTTCACTAAAACATTGATAAAATTCTTAGAAACTAAATTATGGTTCTTGTAACAATCCGATCCCACCTCAATACGATATTGTCCAGCCCTCTACTCGCTTAACTTTGGAGTTCTTATGGGATCCGAAGCCAGTGAGCCCCCAAAAGGCCTCGTACTTAATTAGCGACCATTTCTTACTTATATGGGTCTCCAAGGATCCCCCATCTTCCGATGTGGGATGCCCCCTTTGAGCTACAATTCCTCCTCCCAAGGTAGTACTCCTCGCTCGCAGGGCGTCACAATTCTAGCTAGTAATTTTGGCAATTTGCCTTCAAAATATACAATAGCTAATCGGTCCTCGACCAGAACCACCCACAAACAATAGGATTGATAACATTGGCATTAAGAACTATCTGCATCATATTCCAAGAATTATTATATAATTTGCAACATCAAAGTGGCTTCTTCAATGACGACTCAACATACATTTTAGATTATTTTTTTTTTGGCTGCACAGTATCCATTAACCTTACATTTACTCATCAAACCCCATAAGTTAATTACCTTCACCTTGCTCATGCTTTTTTGTTTTCTTTTCTTTCTTTAGTGACCCTACTCAAAATTTTGGTCTTGCTGAGGCAGAGAGAGGTGACTTAACTTTGATGGTTCCTTACTATTTATGTTCTAATGCTATCATAAATGGAAGGTGCATGTGTTCAAATTTAGTATTTTTATGTCAAAGATCCATTACCCAGCCCATTATATGGGAAACCAATAAATTTGCAGCTATCCTTGAAATAGTAGAACAATTATAGTGTTTAGAGCAGGAAAACTGCAGAGTTATCCTCTTTTGTAAAGTTAAAAATTTTATAAATCAATCCAAAAACTACATATTTACAAGGGGCATCCCCCAGGAAAACAACTCACAAATAACCTAACAAAATTACAACATTATTCTATCATCTATACCCTAATATTTGCACAGGAGCCAATTCTCATAACTCCTTTTGATGTTCCATTTCCAGGTATTTGCTTGAATACACCTTTCAATTTCTTTCAACACATCAAACACCTCCCTATACTTCATGTCAAAAATTCTTTGACTTGCTAAAGGCAATACACACTCACATTAAACACCAATCTGCCCACTCTATCTCTGAAGGTGCTGCCTATAGCCTATTTCATAAGGGCTTTTTTCTCTGCACTCCAGTCTTCGCAAGTATATTGTTGTCCCATTCTACAAAGGGCTTCCTTCCATATCCAGCTAGAATGAACACAACTGAAGAACAAGTGATCCCTGCATTCACTTTCTCTACCACGTAACACACACATGTCATCAAAGACTGTACCCCACCTCTTAAGCCTATCCAATGTCCGTAATATATCCTTAGCAGCAACCCACACAATAAAACTACAACGAGGAATGCAGTCTTTATGCCACACAAGCTTATACCACTCCACCTCAGGTTTGCACACCCGAAAGGCATTCCAAGCAGATTTCACACCAAGACCAGTCCCAATAAGAGCCCATTTAACCTCATCACTTCTATTCATTCGATAACCGGGCAGCATATCAAAAATCAATCTCAAATCTCTAGATATGACAGGAAGTTGCCACCCACCATCACCAATAAAATCAGCAGCCCTTGCATCCAATGTACTTGCAGTGTCATAAAATATTCTAGTACCAAATCTTTGAACTAGATTGCCAAGAGAATGCCAATTATCTAACCAGAATCATGTGTCCCTAATATTCCCAATTACATTGTAAATAAACCCAACAACTTATTAATTTTAATAATTTTCTCCTTGTCCATGAAGCATCATTAGGACATGAATAGTGCCACATGTTATCATTCTATATATATGTGAGCTGATTTGGACTGCAAATGGATCGCTACTAAGTTACTGCCACATGTTATACTTCTAGTACATGAACTAAACTGGTGTTCGAATCGATAAAGGACTAACAGGAAGAATAGATGAAGTGACTGGTTACAGAACATACATATTTGACGACATATTTGAAGGTGATTTGTTCAAAATTATACGAAGATATGACAAAGAAAGTAAAACAAGAACTCTCCCTTACAACATAAAAGGTTATCCGCAGCATAAAAATGCTTTGTTGAGGGAGCATTTCTTCTATATGAATTAACAAGAACCCTTAACTAACTTACTTCACCAACATAAATGGCATGCATATTGCCATCTAGTATTGTTGTTCTAGCTGTAAATTGACACCCGTAACTTAGTATCTTGTTTTGGGACATTTTTTTTGCCATTTTGAGTTCTACAAGTTAAATCACACAATCACTAAAAATGAGTTTGTGTACAACACATTATCTGATTGTTTCACTCTAAAGTTTCATCTTAATTTTTGATTTATGACATTAATTAATTCTATTTTATCTAAATGTGCCTATGTAGCCCCCTTTCTCACTCTTGCTTGTCTATTGAAGGAAAGGGGTTGGAGGCAGTTTAGTTTCCCCAGGTTAATAATATCCGCAAGCAGGGCGAAGACTCGTTAAAGTCAAATCTCTTATAGAGATAGAGAATGGAGAGAAAGAGAGAATATAACTCTAGAGAGATGAAGAGATTATTATTATTTCTTGATAATTTCTATTACACATATCAAAGTATATATACACTTGGAGAAAGGTAATATAAAACACAAAAGAGGAATCCTAGAGAGAATACTATAATGTTGTCTCGGGATCCAATGCCATACTATGATGTTGTCTCGGGATCCAATGCCAATGTCTAACAAATGAGGATCCAATGCCAATGTCTAACAAATGGGAATACAAATGGGAATCCAATGTCTAATACTCCCCCTCAAGTTGGGGCATACACATCAACCATGCCCAACTTGCCTAGTGAGTCGTAGAATGCTTTTCTCGAAACCCCTTTTGTGAGGATATCTGCAAGCTGCTCTTCGGTGGAGACGAAAGGAAAGCTAATTAGGTTGGCATCTAGCTTTTCCTTTATGAAATGACGATCAACTTCCACATGCTTAGAAATATCATGCTGGACTGGATTCTGCGAGATATCAATGGCTGCTCGGTTGTCACAATACAGCTGCATAGTGTTTTTGGGTTCGAAACCTAGATCACATAATAGAGTTCGCAACCACAGTAATTCGCATACTCCATGAGACATCCCCCTGTACTCAGCTTCAGCACTTGATCTAGCCACAACTTTCTGCTTCTTACTCTTCCACGTAACAAGATTACTTCCTACAAAGGTAAAATACCCGGAAGTCGACCTTCTGTATTAAACACTCCCGGCCCAATCAGCATCAGTAAAACCACAAACTTCGAGACAATCACTGTGTTTAGAAAACAGCACCCCTCTTCCTGGAGATGACTTCAAGTATCTCAAAATTCTGTTAACAGCATCCATGTGACTCTCACTTAGATTATGCATGAATTGACTCACCACGCTCACGGCATAAGCTACATCTGGTCTAGTATGAGCCAAGTAAATTAAGCGCCCAACTAGTCTCTGATAGCGAGCTCTATCAGTCGGTATTTGATCTAGATACTCTGCTAAGCAATGATTTTGTTCAATAGGGGTGTCAACAAGTTTGGAGTCTAACATGCCAGTTTCAGCCAACAGATCAAGAATGTACTTCCTTTGACACAAATAGATTCCTTCACTCCCCCTTGCTACTTCAATCCCTAAGAAATACTTAAGTTTACCCAAGTCCTTCATTTCAAACTCTGAGGCCAACCCCCTTTTAAGCCTATCAATCTCAACTGTATCATCACCAGTGATTACCATATCATCAATATAAATGATTAAAGCAGTTACCTTCCCTTGTTGGTGCTTGAGAAACAAAGTATGGTCTGAGTTACTCTGTCTATAACCCACCTTCTTCATGAACTGGGAGAAACGTCCAAACCATGCACGAGGTGACTGTTTGAGCCCGTATAATGATTTTTCCAATTTACAGATAAAATTACCAGGAGAAGCTGCCACATACCCAGGTGGGAGAGCCATGTAAACTTCCTCAGCTAACTCTCCATGAAGAAATGCGTTTTTGACATCAAACTGTTGTAGAGGCCAATTCAAACTCGCCGCAAGTGATAGTAGGACCCGAATAGTATTCATTTTTGCAACCGGTGCAAATGTCTCATCGTAGTCTATTCCATACGTTTGAGTAAATCCTTGAGCTACTAGACGTGCTTTATACCGATTCACAGATCCATCTGCATTATGTTTCACAGCAAAAACCCAACGACAACCTACAGCCTTTTTGCCTTGTGGTGGAGAAACAAGTTGCCAAGTATTATTTTTCTGCAACGCTTCCATCTCTTCATCCATTGCCTTTTTCCACTTAGGATCTCTCAAGGCATCCTGCACTTTGTTAGGAACTGATACAGTAGATATTTGATTCACAAATGACTCATATGACTTAGATAATCTGTCAGTGGAGATATAATTTGCAACTGGATATTTTGATTTTGCATGGAGGGTAGGTTCATATCTTTTTGGTGGCTGAACCCTGGTTGACCGATTAGGTAATACATTAGGCTCATTACTATTAGGGAAACATACCTCAAATGAATGATCTTCAGTGCCAGGGAGTTGTGGATCGGGGGTATGATCGATAGTGGAGGGGACAGATATGATTCGAACTTCCTGTGAAACTGTCTGTGTATCATCTGTATCATCTTCACTACGAGACGACTCTTCAAAATATAAATGCTCCCCCTGAAGAGTAGAGGATGGTGAGGAGACATAACTCATGTCTTCGAAGAAAGTGACATCCATAGTGACATAATACTTTCTTGTAGGTGGATGGTAACACTCGTACCCTTTTTGAGATCCCCCATAACCAACAAAAACACACTTAATTGCTCGAGCATCTAACTTGGACCGTTGGTTTTTAGGAATATGAACAAATACAACGCAGCCAAAGACACGAGCTGGGAGATTATGAAGTGAAAGTAATGGCATATGAGATGCAAGTATCTCAAGTGGAAGTTTTCCCTGGAGTACACTGGAAGGAAGACGATTAATGAGGTAAGAGGAAGTTTGTACAGCGTCACCCCAAAGGTATTTAGGCATATGAGAGCCAAAAAGAAGTGCACGAGCCATATCAAGTAGGTGACGATTTTTTCTTTCAGAAACTCCATTTTGTTCGGGTGTTTGTGGAAACGTAGTTTGATGAACAATGCCATGTATTTGGAGAAATTCACTGAAGGCATTATTGATATACTCCCCCCCATTATCAGACCGAAGGATTTTTATGGTGCTATTATACTGTGTGTGAATTAGATTGCAAAAAGCTTGAAAAGTTGGAAATACTTCATCTTTAGTTTTAAGAAGAATTACCCATGACAGTCTCGTACAATCATCAATAAATAACACAAAATACTGCATACCAAAAATAGTGGACTCTTTAAAGGGACCCCAGACATCAGAATGAATCAACTCAAAAGGGATAGTACTTTTATTAGAAATACTGGGAGAATAAGTAACACGATAACTTTTAGCAATAACACAAGTTTCACACCGCAAAACAGATTCATCAATACCAATAAACAAAGTAGGCATAGCTTTTCTCATAACATTGAAAGACGGATGTCCTAGACGGTGATGCCATAACCAAACCTCACTCAATTTTTCAGAATTCGAAGTCAAAGCGGTGCGGGACGGCGCTCCTGGTCTCTCCCCAGCATACATTCGATCCAGGTGAAACAATCTGCCCCTCAGATACCCCCTTCCAATTACCTCCCTGGTTAGAAGATCCTGAAAAAGGACATACATGGGACAAAAGATCACAAAACATTTGGAGTCAGTATTTAATTGGGAAACAAACAATAACTGATGGGATAAGGCAGGAACATATAGAACATGGTGAAGTTCTAAAGTTGGGGTAATACGAACTGATCCTATTCCTAATACAAGAAAAGCTTCACCATTTGCCTTAGTAACACATGATACTGGTGGGGGAGATAATCCAGTAAAAAAAGATTTATCATAAGTCATATGATCAGATGCACCAGAATCAATAATCCAAGTATCAGAATTAACAAAATGAGAAACTTTTAATGTCATACCCATTTTACCTCGACCAGCTATAGATGCATTGGGAGTAGTTCCTGTTGGCGTATGATGGTCTTGTCCAGTTATTCCATAGAAATCTGGTTCTGGAACCAACTGAACAACAACTGCTTTCCCTTTGTTGTGATAACTTTGCAATCTGGGTCTAAGATGTGGATTCAGCTTCCAACAAGTTTCTCGAACATGTCCCAATTCATTGCAGTAGGTACACTTTGGACGATTTGAACCTGATGGTGGGCGTTGCTGATGAAGCACATTTGAACCTTGTTGTTGACGGTAAGGTACTGGTGGCTTAGATTGGATATCCAAGCTAGAGACTTCAACATGTGCCCGTTGGAGACTGTCTTGCTGGGATTCATCCTTGCGAATAAATGCAAACACTGCAGTCAGACTAGGAGGTTCGGACATGCGAAGCAACTCTCCTTTAGCACTTTTATGTTTAGCATCGAGTCCTCCCAGGAAGGCATGAACCCTCTCGAGTTCCTTTTCCTTTTGATACCACGCAATGCACTCGGTAAGGTATTGGTGGCTTAGATTGGATAGCCAGGCTAGAGACTTCAACATGTGCCCGTTGGAGACTGTCTTGCTGGGATTCATCCTTGCGAATATATGCAAACACTGCAGTCAGACTAGGATGTTCGGACATGCGAAGCAACTCTCCTTTACCACTTCTATGTTTAGCATCGAGTCCTCCCAGGAAAGCATGAACCCTCTCGAGTTCCTTTTCCTTTTGATACCACGCAATGCACTCGGAATGCTTGAGCGTACAAGGACGTTTCTGATCAATTTCTGCCCAAACGTTCTTCAGTTTAGTAAAGAACACTGATACTGGTTGACCATTCTGTCGCATCCCAGCAGCTTTGCACATTAATTCGTGAACCTGTATGAAGTTAGATTTATTTGGTGTATAGATCCCCCAACGTATTCCATATGGCTTCAGAGGTTTCACACTCCTCTACCATCTGTAATATATCGTCAGTCATTGCTTTGAACAAAATTGACATTACGTACCCATCATCATCTTCCCATTTTGTAAATTCCTCAATATCTGTGTTACTGGGAGCCTTGGTTGCTCCAGTTACATGCCCCATCTTATGTATTCCTCGAAGAAAAACCGACATTATTTTCTTCCAGGTACGAAAATTAGTACCATTGAGTCTCGTACCTCCAAAAGACCCCCTTCTGAACTTCGAACTGACACCTCAAGCTTTTGAATCTGTGTTTCACTCATGATAACTTAAGATTTTAGGATTAATTTACAAAAGGTAGGAATATTTGGGGCTAAACAGGAACTTATGGGACCAAATTGTAAAAAATAGGAATTATGTGGACCAAATTTCGAATAACAGAAACTTTAGGGGGTCAAAATGCAAAGACAGGAACTTATCTGAACTAAACTGTAAAAACAGAAACTAGCGTGGACCAAATTGAGAATAACAGAAACTAGCGTGGACCAAATTGAGAATAACAGAACTTTAGGGGGTCAAAATGCAAAGACAGGAACTTTTGATTCTCTGGACAACGGGACAGCGGAGGCGCGTGGGACAGCGTGGATTGGATATCGTTCGAATAAAATCAACGAACGAAGAAAAACTCTTTAAATGACAAAAAGAGGGTACGAAGGTGACGATCGTTTGAAGACGAGGTCAGTAAAACCCAAATAACGGATCTAACTCCTCCGATACCAAGTATCATGTGTTACTAATGCAAATGGTGAAGCTTTTCCTGTATTAGGAATAGGATCAGTTCGTATTACCCCAACTTTAGAACTTCACCATGTTCTATATGTTCCTGCCTTATCCCATCACTTATTGTCTGTTTCCCAATTAAATACTGACTCCAAATGTTTTGTGATCTTTTATCCCATGTATGTCCTTTTTCAGGATCTTCTAACCAGGGAGGTAATTGGAAGGGGGTATCTGAGGGGCAGATTGTTTCACCTGGATCGAATGTATGCTGGGGAGAGACCAGGAGCGCCGACCCGCACCGCTTTGACTTCGAATTCAGAAAAATTGAGTGAGGTTTGGTTATGGCATCGCCGTCTAGGACATCCGTCTTTCAATGTTATGAGAAAAACTATGCCTACTTTGTTTATTGGTATTGATGAATCTGTTTTGCAGTGTGAAACTTGTGTTATTGCTAAAAGTCATCGTGCTACCTATTCTCCCAGTATTTCTAATAAAAGTACTATCCCTTTTGAGTTGATTCATTCTGATGTCTGGGGTCCCTCTAAAGAGTCCACTATTTCTGGTATGCGGTATTTTGTGTTATTTATTGATGATTGTACGAGACTGTCATGGGTAATTCTTCTTAAAACTAAAGATGAAGTATTTCCAACTTTTCAAGCTTTTTGCAATCTAATTCGCACACAGTATAATAGCACCATAAAAATCCTTCGGTCTGATAATGAGGGGGAGTATATCAATAATGCCTTCAGTGAATTTCTCCAAATACATGGCATTGTTCATCAAACTACGTGTCCACAAACACCCGAACAAAATGGAGTTTCTGAAAGAAAAAATCGTCACCTACTTGATATGGCTCGTGCACTTCTTTTTGGCTCTCATATGCCTAAATACCTTTGGGGTGATGCTGTACAAACTTCCTCTTACCTCATTAATCGTCTTCCTTCCAGTGTACTCCAGGGAAAACTTCCACTTGAGATACTTGCATCTCATATGCCATTACCTTCACTTCATAATCTCCCAGCTCGTGTCTTTGGCTGCGTTGTATTTGTTCATGTTCCTAAAAACCAACGGTCCAAGTTAGATGCTCGACCAATTAAGTGTGTTTTTGTTGGTTATGGGGGATCTCAAAAAGGGTACAAGTGTTACCATCCACCTACAAGAAAGTATTATGTCACTATGGATGTCACTTTCTTCGAAGACATGAGTTATTTCTCCTCACCATCCTCTACTCTTCAGGGGGAGCATTTATATTTTGAAGAGTCGTCTCGTAGTGAAGATGATACAGATGATACACAGACAGTTTCACAGGAAGTTTGAATCATATCTATCCCCTCCACAATCGATCATACCCCCGATCCACAACTCCCTGGCACTGAAGATCATTCATTTGAGGTATGTTCCCCTAATAGTAATGAGCCTAATGTATTACCTAATCGGTCAACCAGGGGTCGGCCACCAAAAAGATATGAACCTACCCTCCATGCAAAATCAAAATATCTAGTTGCAAATTATATCTCCACTGACAGATTATCTAAGTCATATGAGTCATTTATGAATCAAATATCTACTGTATCAGTTCCTAACAAAGTGCAGGATGCCTTGAGAGATCCTAAGTGGAAAAAGGCAATGGATGAAGAGATGGAGGCGTTGCAGAAAAATAATACTTGGCAACTTGTTTCTCCACCACAAGGCAAAAAGGCTGTAGGTTGTCGTTGGGTTTTTGCTGTGAAACTTAATGCAAATGGATCTGTGAATCGGTATAAAGCACGTCTAGTAGCTCAAGGATTTACTCAAACGTATGGAATAGACTACGATGAGACATTTGCACCGGTTGCAAAAATGAATACTATTCGGGTCCTACTATCACTTGCGGCGAGTTTGAATTGGCCTCTACAACAGTTTGATGTCAAAAACGCATTTCTTCATGGAGAGTTAGCTGAGGAAGTTTACATGGCTCTCCCACCTGGGTATGTGGCAGCTTCTCCTGGTAATTTTATCTGTAAATTGGAAAAATCATTATACGGGCTCAAACAGTCACCTCGTGCATGGTTTGGACGTTTCTCCCAGTTCATGAAGAAGGTGGGTTATAGACAGAGTAACTCAGACCATACTTTGTTTCTCAAGCACCAACAAGGGAAGGTAACTGCTTTAATCATTTATATTGATGATATGGTAATCACTGGTGATGATACAGTTGAGATTGATAGGCTTAAAAGGGGGTTGGCCTCAGAGTTTGAAATGAAGGACTGGGGTGAACTTAAGTATTTCTTAGGGATTAAAGTAGCAAGGGGGAGTGAAGGAATCTATTTGTGTCAAAGGAAGTACATTCTTGATCTGTTGGCTGAAACTGGCATGTTAGACTCCAAACCTGTTGACACCCCTATTGAACAAAATCATTGCTTAGCAGAGTATCCAGATCAAATACCGACTGATAGAGCTCGCTATCAGAGACTAGTTGGGCGCTTAATTTACTTGGCTCATACTAGACCAGATGTAGCTTATGCCGTGAGCGTGGTGAGTCAATTCATGCATAATCCAAGTGAGAGTCACATGGATGCTGTTAACAGAATTTTGAGATACTTGAAGTCATCTCCAGGAAGAGGGGTGCTGTTTTCTAAACACAGTGATTGTCTCGAAGTTTGTGGTTTTACTGATGCTGATTGGGCCAGGAGTGTTACTGACAGAAGGTCGACTTCCGGGTATTTTACCTTTGTAGGAGGTAATCTTGTTACGTGGAAAAGTAAGAAGCAGAAAGTTGTGGCTAGATCAAGTGCTGAAGCTGAGTACAGGGGGATGGCTCATGAAGTATGCGAATTACTGTGGTTGCGAACTCTATTATGTGATCTAGGTTTCGAACCCAAAAATACTATACAGCTGTATTGTGACAACCGAGCAGCCATTGATATCTCGCAGAATCCAGTCCAGCATGATCGTACTAAGCATGTGGAAGTTGATCGTCATTTCATAAAGGAAAAGCTAGATGCCAACCTAATTAGCTTTCCTTTCGTCTCCACCGAAGAGCAGCTTGTAGATATCCTCACAAAAGGGGTTTCGAGAAAAGCATTCTACGACTCACTAGGCAAGTTGGGCATGGTTGATGTGTATGCCCCAACTTGAGGGGGAGTATTAGACATTGGATTCCCATTTGTTAGACATTGGAATTGGATCCTCATTTGTTAGACATTGGCATTGGATCCCGAGACAACATCATAGTATTCTCTCTAGGATTCCTCTTTTGTGTTTTGTATTACCTTTCTCCAAGTGTATATATACTTTGATATGTGTAATAGAAATTATCAAGAAATAATAATAATCTCTTCATCTCTCTAGAGTTATATTCTCTCCTTCTCTCCATTCTCTATCTCTATAAGAGATTTGACTTGGTATCAGAGCAGTTAGATCCGTGCAGGGATTGACCCACTGAACAAATTATGAGACAAATCAACAGTTCCTTGCAAATTAGACAAATTTCCCAAATCACTAGGAATTGGACCAGCAAATTTGTTGAAGGAAAGATCCAATTTTTCAAGAGAAACCAAATTAGCCCCAAACCCTTGAGGCAGAGCACCGGTGAAATTGTTTTACCTGAGATCAAGGGTTTTAAGCCTATTGCACTGAATTAACGAAGAGGGCAAAGACCCATTGAAGAAATTTACTGACAAATCTAGGGCTTGAAGGTAATTAAGGTTTCCAACCTCAGAAGGTACTGAACCAGATAAAGAATTACCATAAAGGACCAAACTTTGGATCCCTTGTGCTTCAAAGAGCTCAAGAGGTAAGGTTCCAAAGAACTTATTGTTCCTTAAATTTAAATGCCTAAGCTGAGAGAGAGATCCAAGAGAAGGATGAAGAAACCCATATAGTTTCTTCTTTGGGATACTAACAGAGACAACTTTTTGGTCTTTACAAGTAATGCCATTCCAAGAACAAGGGTTTTCATCAGAAAAGTTCCAGTTGTTTAGTGACCCTTCTGGGTCTAGTGTGATGGATTGTTTGAAGGAAAGAAGCGCAGAGCCTTCATCATTCAAAGAAGAAACTAGGGCTTGAGAGTTGAACAAGAGAAATATAAGCAAAAATAAGGCTAACATCCCTTGAGAGAGAACGGTCCAAGTTAGATGCTCGAGCAATTAAGTGTGTTTTTGTTGGTTATGGGGGATCTCAAAAAGGGTACAAGTGTTACCATCCACCTACAAGAAAGTATTATGTCACTATGGATGTCACTTTCTTCGAAGACATGAGTTATTTCTCCTCACCATCCTCTACTCTTCAGGGGGAGCATTTATATTTTGAAGAGTCGTCTCGTAGTGAAGATGATACAAATGATACACAGACAGTTTCACAGGAAGTTCGAATCATATCTATCCCCTCCACTATCGATCATACCCCCGATCCACAACTCCCTGGCACTGAAGATCATTCATTTGAGGTATGTTCCCCTAATATTAATGAGCCTAATGTATTACCTACGAGTCCAAGGTTTTGTTAAGAGAATTTAATTGGTTGATTTTAATGATTGATTTTAAAGTTTTGCAATAAAAATTAAAATGATATAACAATAGATGAGAAAAGGCTAAGGCATTATAGAATTCATTTGTTTTGCAAATTTAAGTAAAATCAACCTCATTCAAAGTTCTCAATGCAATTCCTAAGTGTTGAATATTTTACCCATTTCTAAGCAAAAGGGTGTGAAGCAATAGCAACCCATTCCCATATAAATGCCATATAAAGAAAGGGTGTAAGCAAATATCAACACAAGTGTATCTCTCATTTTTATCTTGTGACAAAGGGTGTGAAGCAAGTGCAACCCATTCCCATATAATATCAACCAAGATTCAAACTTAAAATACACAAAAAGAAAAGGCATAAATTTAAACTAGGCATTTAAGAACTCATTGTTAGTTTCCTCTAGGCAAATGACTTGATTATGAAAATGGCCAACTACAAGGAGTTTAGCTCGATAAATCATAACATTTCATTTGAGAATTTGTACAAAGCTCTTACTAGAGGTGCACGTTACCTAGTCACTCAAAAAAGGGCTGAAGAATCTGAAGATCATCAGCACCAAAATTCAAAAGAGTACTTAAATCAGAAGAAGAATAATCAGAAAAATTATGGTGAATGTCCCCTAAAGCTGTCCAATCAGGATCCGTTGTTTCGGCAAAATCCGCGATAAAATCATCTGCCGAAGATTGCGATAACAAACCCTCCGAAGCAGTAAGGTAAACGGAGTCCAAGGTGGCCTGGTCATAGGACGGATTCGGAAGTGACGGCAAATTCACTTCAGTCAGAGAAACCCCGTGTTCTATAAGATTCACAGTAGGCAGAGGGATCTCAGGTGCAATCTCTTCCGCCGACAAGAGGAGCCTTAAAAAACTTCTGGGAGCAGGTTCCGGAAGATTCATAGCAGTCGGAATAACAGCAGGTGTGTTATTTTCTAACCGAGCCTCTAATGCTATTACCCGTGCTTGTAACTCTTCCACCTTTTGTTCAAGAGAGGCAAGGCAAGTAGTACAACCTCTAATCGGATTTTCGATTCTCGCCGTGGCTTCAAGAAGATATGAATTGAGAGTCTCAAGACGATGATCTTCGGGGATATCTTGCAAAAATGATGCCACGTTCCTCACCCCAAAAACAGTGAAGATTGTGTGATAATCCTGACGATCAATCACATTTGAAAAAAATTTGGCATATTCACAAGATAATGGACATCTCTTGTGGCTATAAGCGCAAGCCACACATGGAGGACCTGCAAAACGGTGAGTGTTTGACATAATTTTGATGAGGGGGATGGGATTTGTAAGGGATGAAGATAGAGAATGAAGAGAAAGATAGAGATTTGAGGAGGGTATTTTCTGAGATTTGCAGGAGGATGAGCACCAATGAGATTGGGCTCGAGATTTAAAGCCCTAGACAGAGTTTGAAAAACTTTCGAGGATTTTGAAATCGAAAACCTTTTGAGTATTTCGAAGCCGGAACTTTCAACTGGATTAGTCCTTGACATGACTTTAAGTAAAAGTGTCACGCGCGCTCGCGCGTGACTGATTTTGGATAAACTTTCTGGGTAAAAGACACAAGCCTCAGAAACTTTAGGGGGTTAAATTGAGAATAACTGAAACCTTTGAAACTTTCTGGACTAAAACCCAATAATTGAAACTTTTGAACGGTGAACCCGCGATGGCCGTTTCTTTGAACGGTGAACCCACGACGGCCGGAAAAAGTTTGGGGATAAACTATAAATATCGAAAAACTTTTGAGACCTTTCTAGACTGAAATGTGAGACCAGAAAGTTTCTGGGGTCAAACAGAAAGACACCAGAACTTCTGGAAACTCAATAGAAACCTTTGAAACTTTTTTTTTTCTTTTTTTATAATAATAAATAAATAAAATGCAAAATCCCCGAAAGCCCCGAGTTGAATGATCTTGCATAAAGTAGCACCAACACACATAATTAAAGCTGATGATTACTTTTCTTTTAACCAACAAAATACCAACCCATTTCTGAATTGCGTAGAACTCGTAGTCCCTCGGCATTCCTGAAGCTCCCGCACACTCTCTCTCTATACATTCGATTTCTCTCTCTAAAATCTAAGGCAGAGAAAATATGATACAGTTGTTGTTCATAGTGATGAGGGCCGAAATGGCCATGATCCTTCTCCTTTTGTTCAGAACTCCGCTGCGGAAGTTTTTGATCATGGCGTTGGATCGCGTGAAGCGAGGTAGGGCACCGCTCATCGTAAAATCCGTGGCGGCCACCGTGTTTGTTATCATGATGTACACAGTTTACAGCATCAGGGAGATCCAGAGCCGTCCGATCGATGTCCTTAATCCGACGGATCATGTTCTTCTGGCTAATCACATACTCGAAACCTCTCTCATGGGGTTTTCGTTATTGTGCTGTTGCTGTGGTGGCGCTTGAGCACACCGTTGGTCGACGGTAAGGTCTGCTTGGTGGGTAATTGGATCCGGGTCGGGTGTTCGGACTCAGCATCTGGGGTTTTGATAGTACCTGCAGGAAGAGCTGTGGTGTTTATGTTCACGGCCTTGTATCGATGAGAGGTGAACGCCGGCGGCAAAGAAGGTGGCGCCGGTGTCGGTGGATCTGGGTACAGAGAAAAAAACTGAAGTGGAGGAGCCTAGGACTGATCGGATATATATAAATACATATATGTGTGTGATTTGGTGGTAGCACTGATTGGCGACTCCGCGCACTGGAGAAGCTCTTTGATGGTTAACCGGAAAGGCGGCAAAAGGCCGTCGCCGAAAAAGGTAGAACCCAAAAAAAAATCAGGTGAAAAAATCGAATTGCTCTGATACCAAGTTAAATTATACAAGATAAAATAGAGAGATTAAATTGATGAACTACGAAGATCCCAAATGGATTACATTGCTATTACAATCTATTTCAATTTCATCTCTATAGAGTTATATTCTCTCTTTCTCTCCATTCTCTATCTCTATAAGAGATTTGACTTGGCATCAGAGGAGGTTCCTGGGTTCACCGGTGTGCCCAACATGGCCGCCCTCACGGTCAGTCGGTGTCCGCCGATGTGAGGGGGAGTGTTGAGGAGTCCCACATCGGCCAGGGACGGTCCTTCCGCTGCGCTTATATCACTGGGCTCACCTTTAACCCTTAAGCTGGCTTTTGGGTTATAATCCGGGTGGTCTGGTGGTTTATCAGTTAACTTTTATAACTAGGCCTAATTAAACATGTAGCTTCTAATGTGGTCGAACACAAGAAATAGTCAAGAAAAATAAGAATTATTGGTAAAATAAGAGACCTACAAAACATTACATGTATATAACTGGATATATTTTATTTATTTTTTGTTTAAAATAGGAATTTAAAGTATAGGCTATGTTCCTATGATGGTTCTAGTTATGCTTGTGCATGATCCTCCATAGGGTTTCAAAACCTGTGTATTTAAGGAGGGGAAAAAATGTGATGATGTTTCATTAACTTCCTATCACTATGAATGTCGCCTCCATTTGTACAGTTGCTTTTGGTTCTCCTTTTGTGCAGTTGCTAAGACAAGATTTTGTTGAGAAAATAAAAGGAGAGAAGAAAACAAGAGCATGAATTACTACTATGTTGTTGTAATGCCCACGTACTCCTAGCTTTAGTCCAGCGTTAATCATTCCCTAATCGTGCTTAAGGTATTGGGTAGGCAACTTTTTTGGTTATATTTTCGTAGCACGAAAACTTTTCTAACGTCTTGTTAGTTGTAATACATGTCCTCGTAGGGCCGGAGTGTGCATTGCACAGCTGCAGTCGAATTTGGATTGCTAATGGCGAGAATTGAATTTTTCGGTGATTGGAATCCTTTTTGATTTTCTTGGACTCTTAACCATTGTGTTGGACCACTATTCCATGGTCATTTGGACTTGCCCGAACCTCTCTCATATGTCCCAGGACTTTTCCAAAGCATTGGATAAAAACAGTAAGAATCGGTGCAAAATAAGGGCCAATTGGATGCCTTATGAATTTCTGAAACAGCAGGATTATTTTGGTAATGACTCCCTCATCCCATGTTCAATGAGTCGCGGTTTAAAGAATTGCAAATATAAATTGATTATCAAGAGCTTTCCTATTTTGGCTGAGTCCAAATTCATCGGTGTGTTACGGGCCTACCACACTTCCACTGCACCACTCTAATTTACTGATATATAAAAGCTGTTGAAACATAGAAGTTCCTTAGTGGATGCAAACGAGTTAGACTTCTATCAAAATATACATCGCGGCAAATTGGATTCAATATGATATTGCAATTAGATAAATATTCTCTTGAATTCATAGTTTTATTTTGACTATGTTTAGAAAATGTTAATTTCAATCTAATCAATAGTCAAAAATTCCAACTTATATCCTATTGTGAGATTCCGTAAAATCTTGGTCTCAAATTTAAGAGTCACACTTCGCTTTTACGCACCTTTGTCTCACATTAAGGGCTCGTTTGTTTCGAGTTTTAGGAATGGAATGGGCATGGAATGGGAATACTTGATTCCTGGAAAGTTATTTTCCTGGCATCTAAGATGCCATGCCGATATTTGGTTCAACCGGGAATAGGAATGGAATAAAGTATCAATTACACAAATACCCTTCTTTTTATAAGATGAGAAAACATCACCTACTAATTTTTCAAAAGAGACGATTACTATAATAAATTACAAAAATTACACATACCTAGCTAATAACTATCCTACAAAAATTACAATTTTTGTAATTAAAAAAAAATTACAATAGGAAAAAAGAAAATAAAAAAGTTCCAAATAATTTTTTTTTCATTTTTGTGCAACAGCGTAATTAAAAAAAATTTCCAAACAATATTTTCATACACTGATGAAAAAGGAATTATTTATTCATAAGGAAGAGTGTTATTTTAGTCCTAACATGAAAAAATTAAAAAAGATGCTCATTGGTAATGGTTTATTCCTTATGATTTAAATGGGAGAACTTTGGGGGAAAGTTTTGTTCCTGGAATCATTTATTCCGGACTTAAAACTTGAACCAAACCCGGGAATCGTTTCGGAATGGAATATAGCATTCCTAGAATGGTTTAAATCTTGAACCAAACGAACCATAAGAGTCTTTTGAACTAAAAATAGATTTGGTTGCTTGTAATGAACACCTCTGGTAGTACTATCGAAAATTTCACTAGATGCCCCTTAGTCCACAGTCAGAAGCCCAAATTTACAATCTCTAGTACATATATATATTATTCATTGAAGCTTATAATCACGTTCTAATTACGTTGAGCTACAAATGATAGTTATTTCAAAATTAATGTTTTGGAAATGAGATCACCTTTGCAGAAGATGAAATATGGATTTCCATACTCTAAAACCTTTATTTACCCGGCGTCACCCACTCACCTGTGCAATTTCAGGAACAATTTAACTCATCAAATAGATATAGATATAAATCTTTCAAATTGGAATTTAAATAATAAACATTAACAACCAAATGTTAGAATGAGTCGTGTTTGCTTGGACTCTCAATTGCATGCGTGCCTCACTTATTTGTGCAAGTTTTACGGAACAATTTAACTCATCGAACAAATAAAAGGCCAAACACACGAATAAAGTTTGTGTTTGCTTGGATCCTTAATTCACTTTGCTAAATCAGCTAATAAACTTTTCGATTCTAAACGTGTTTTTGAAAATAGTAGAAATGAAATTCGGGCAACATTTGCTGTCCGCAAAAACATATTTCTATAAAAAGGACTATACCCATGAAACTATAAGTACTCTTAACTCCAAATGATGAGTCCACTTCAAAAACATACCCATGAAATTGGTTGCCCCGTGTAGAACAACCCTGCCATTAATGCGGTCCAAGAAACTATGTTTCGCTTGCGCATTCTATCACACAGGTGGTGGGCAATAGTTATTTAGGTACAGTTGGAATAAAGGCCAATCAAACCAATTTTCAATTAATGGTCTTGATAAGATTGATTAGAGTATTTTTATATTACTCAATTCATTAAATTATTATCCGTTATTATATAAAACCGGAAGATAATTCATTAATTTGAAGTCGTGTCAAAATTTTCAATTTTCAATTTTACCCTTGGAGTTTCAAATTTACAAAAATATTACCACTTACGGAGAAAGTGATGGGACTTGAACCCTTACAAGCACTTGTAAAGATATATTTATATTTACATTGCCTATAACTTAGTAGTCCAACTTACATAAAAACTAGGAGTGGAAAATAAGAAGTTCAATTCACACCTACATAAAATCTAGGAGTGGAAAATAAGAAATTCAATTTACTTATATATGGAGGGATTCAAATACGGGATTTTTCACTAAACAAATTGTCTCTTACAAAAATATAGTGAATCACTAAGCCAACCTAATAGAGTTCCAAATTTTTAATGTTTACCATTGACAATTGCTCAATAAAAATCTTTAGCTCTGCAAATATTTTGTAAGATACTAGAGACCGACTTGTAACTGGGCCAAAAAAGACTTAGTCTAGTCCAAATTCCTTTTCATCAATTTGTTATATACTAGTTTTTGTGCACGTGCGTTGCACGTGGTTTTAGTGCATGATAAATATTATTAAATTTATTAATAAATATATATAAATAAGAATTGAATAATTAGTGTGACATAAAAATCAAATAAACGAAACAATTAAATAATTCATATGAAATAAAAATAACAAAAAATAAACAAAACATAGTATCAACCGTAAAATTCATTTGATTTTTTTTACCATCTAAAAGCCTTATAATTTTAAAACGATCTATTAAATAACTTTTTTCTTGAAAAGTTTGTTATGAAATTATATAAAAATCTTATGTATAACACATAATTTAACATAAATTCTAACTTATTTAATTATTTAGCCAGTTAAAGTAGAGTTTAAATTTATCTGGAATACTAATACTAATATAAAAAAAAATTCTCAAAAAAATATATGAAGTTATACACTTATAGTCTTATACTATTTTATTTAATGTAAATATTCTAGTTTAAAATTTTGGTTTAATTATTTTAGAAAAATATAATAGAGTTTGAATTTATTTGGAATAATAATACTAATATAAAAATATATAGAGTTATACTATTTCATTTAATATAAATTTTAAAATTATTTATATAAAATCAAGGGACATATTAATTTTCAAAAAAAAAAAGATAAACACTTTAAATTATTTGTGCCTTTATATATAGTATAGATTATATGCGAAGAATTACTTAGTCCAGCCACTCCCTCTAGTTCACCTTTAGCCCTCAATTTCTTTTTCTTTTGGAAGAATAACGTACCCTCCGAAAATTAAAACTCCAGAGTTGCACTTTTTTTTTTTCCTTTTTTTGAGGCAAACTCCAAGAGTTGCACTTTATACAAAAGAGAAGAAAGGAAAAAAAAACTTGAATTTTGAAAAGTTGAGGGTGTAAGACAAGAAGTCAACAAGTAAGACGTTTAAAAAGCCATTGTCCTTTTCCTCTTAAATTAATTTTTATTTTTACTTTTTTTATATAAATTTTAGATTAAAAATTCATTGTCTTTTAAGACATATATTATGAACTCATGCATTCCTTAAAAATATGATAGAGCGAATAGATTTCTAATTTGGGATGGGTGAAATACTTCAACCAATAAAAAAACATACAAACTCTAATCTAAATTATTTTTCTCAGTTCTACGTAGTTTTCCCATCTCTTGGAGCTCCAAGTCCTCACTCCCCACACAAAATAACAAGTTTCATTCATTTATATGATCATCTTTGATGAATTATTTCTTTGTTTTTGTTTCAAAGCGTATTTTGTGTTTGCATTTTATTCTTCCCTAGACACTCAAGTCTCCATGCGTGTGCACACTATTTTACCATACATACAAATATCTAAGTAAAAAATAAAAAATATTTAATTGATGAAAAAGTATCCTAATGGTAATATGTCTTTCTTTTTTCTTTTTCCTTTTTCAACATATAAACAGCAAGTTTAACTCCTGACAGGTACGTTTTATTTAAAATAATAAATGTATTGGCAAAATAGAAAAACCGGCCAAGTTCAACTCCCATTTTTATTTAAAATAATAAATGCACGGGAAAAATAGGAAAACATTAAAATTTGATGTCATAATAGAATTTGTTAGCTTCCCCTTCAAGTTACTGTGGATAAATATTTTTTTCTCAAGACATCTATTAATTTTTTAAAAGAAAATAAAATATTTTCACTATATTTTGCACAGGCACAATTTAAGTTTGTTTTAAAAAATTATATAAATATAGAGCAAGTATAACACTAATATTTTTAAAAATTTGTGATGAGTTTTGGTCCTAAATCAGCCAACCACATGTTAAATTTTGGTCCGCCATTGGATATTGTATAAATTTATTAAAAAAATAGTTGTTTTTCGTATAATCTGCTGGTTTTGAATGTGTTATAGATTTTAAATTTTAGATTTTGATATTCAAAGAAGGTAAGAACTATGATATAGAAAAAATACAATATTTTAAATAATGTGCAGTACTATTTGAGACTCATCTTACAAAAATAATATTTGTGCAGCAAGCAGGGTTAATTGATCCCCCATTTTTTTTGATATATATATATATATATTATAAATAAAGTTGTGGGGTAGTTGTAAGGTTTTTCAAAAGATTGGGGAACTTTTTTATGATTAAAAAAGAAGAAGAAGAAGAAGAAGAAGAAACCTTGGTGTAGGCCAGCTGCACACCTATCGATATCACAGTCTCACAGCCATATTTTTTTCTCCTCCTCTGCTCCTCCCATTTATGGACCAACGTCCACGTCTAGTAAACTACCCTGCAACCAACACCAACATTTTTTTCTCCTCTTCTCCGTTTTTGATGAATAGTCTGGAAAACTTCTAGTAGTGAGTTTGCTTTAAAATATTTGTCATATTATTAATTTAATTTGTTTTTCTTGCCTTATTTTAACTAATTCAAAAAGAAATTATATTGTAATGCTAACTTTTGAAAGTCCCGCTCTCAGAATCCTGATTTTGCCTCTTTATGTATGTTATCAAAAAAAGAAAATAGTTTATGCTTAGCTCGAAAAATAAGAGGTTTATTAACTTAACCCGCTATGCTAATAGTCATATTTGAGTAAACTTTTTAAAATATTTTTTATTAAACATAACCCTTAAATCCTGATGCTGTCCAACTTCCATCCATTTTCAACATTTTTTGACAAAAATGCCCCTCCTCGTTGTTCTTTCCCTTTCCCTTTCCCCTTCATTCTTCTTCTTCCTCCATCCCTCAAACCCTCTGTAAAACACTAATTATAAACCAACTTGAAATATACAAAACAATTAAATTTGTCGCCAGCTAAGCTTCATGGACCACCACGAATTTCGTCGCCGGCAGACCATTACTGCTACCACCATCCATGAAAAAAAACAAACTTTCTCTCTCTATAATATATATATACACACATGCCCAAAATTTTGTGGGTTTCTTTCGATTTAATTTTGATTTTGAATGATTGATTTTAATTTGGTTTTATCTTTGGTGGGTTTGATTTAATTTTGGTTGAGGTATGATTTGGGTTATATACAAATATTTCGAGAGAAAAATGGAAGAAATAAGTGAAGAGGTAGAGAAGCCAATTAGATACGCCCAGGTGAAAAACAGAGCATCCATTCTCAAGTGTACTGTGGGTCATCGCCGGAGAAGACGGCACCACCGCTTGCCTTATCTTCTCTCCACCTTCATCAATAACACTCCACCATCTCACCACCCCCAACATTGTCCAAACTTTCAAAATCAAATTTCTCTGTAATATATGCCCCCAATGACAACTCAAAACATAAATCTAATCTAAAACAAAATTAAGACAAAAACATAATTAGAATCGAAATTAGAATTGGATTTGAAATCGATTTGAGATTTGATTACAATTTTAAGGTGGTGATGGTGTAGAAGGTGGAGGTGGTCGGAAGGGAAGTAGTAGGTGGGTAAACTCTGAACGGTGGGGTGGGGAAGAGGGAGGTCGCTGGTGGGGGAGTGATTTGGTATCCATACCCAGATTCAAGCCGTCAGGTACACATTTACACGGTTTATATACACATTTGCTAAAGTTGGGTGGTTTGCCCCACTATGCAACCTCACTTGCTAAAGCAAGATGACCAACCCCTCTACGCTGCTTTCATATACACTTGCTAAAGTAGGCAGTCTACCCTACTATGTACCATATATATTCATGTCGCAGGCAGTGCATAAGCCATACAACATATTCCCTAGTGATGAAAACTCAGTAAAAATACAACCTTACAAAACCCTAAGCTAATGGGTCCATTTTAGACATTACACATCCTTTCCCAGTTAAGCCTTGTACTGGGAAACGGGATATCCACCAAAAGACTCAGTCCGCTAAAACAAGCTACAACTTTATACATTTTCACCCGACATGGGAATGTAAGAGTGCACATTGCATCACATTGATTTCAAAACTTCATGGGGATTCATGCGAGAGTTGCAAAATATAGTGTCCCCGTTATCGTCCTAGTTTCTTTGTTTCACAAAGATCCTAGGCTGAGAGGGTCTATGAACACCCTATTGCCATCCTCGCGAGAATCCATTTTTTTCTAAAATGTTGCATGCGTATCGAGTCCGAGACACTCTAGGATGTTAGAAACTTTGAAAGACTTATTCATGCATCGAAGAAGTCTATTAGGGAAATCGAGATCTCTTGCATCCCTAATTCAGTGTCAAAAAGGTTAAAGCAAAACCTAGTAGTAATTAGGACCATCCTAATGACCCAACCAACCCCGTGTTGCAATTTCGGTCAAGGACAGACGCGCCCCAGCATCCTACATAAGTCTACGGTCATATTGAATCAAATCAAGTGCATATTGGACGTGAAACGACACCTTTCAGCCTATCAGAAGCCAAGTTACAAGCTCTAGCCAAACTAGCCAATCAGAGAATGACACATGGCAGGAGAGCTTGTCATGACAAGTGGCTCTTTTTCCACGTTACAAGCTTCTTCCCTACTTCTTCTAGGATTGTATAACTATATAAAGACCTCTTCAATTCATATTTTTCATCAACATTCACTGCAATTTCATGGTACACAACAGAAGACCAATATTCCCTATCTCCAAATGAACTCAAGTATAATTTTTTCTCTCTATATTTTATTTATTTATTAAGTCCTTATAATTTAGACTCTTGTATGCGTAATTACTATCACTGGATAGTTTTTCAAATCAACTTTTCAAACTGCTTTCCAAAACCAAAGTCGTATAACAAGCCCTAATCCCATTCTAAAAATAGTATTATTACTTTCTTATTTTTACAAAATCCCAGATTAGCGATATTGTTTTACGAATGACTCAATAATCACTATATATATATGGTCTAATTCATAGATTGTAGTGTATATGATGAATACTCGAAAATAAGAGTACTAATGCCACATATGCCAGCATAATTAATAGACTATGGGGTTTGATCGACCAACTCACCTCATATTATATCGAATATAAGATTCCAAATCGAATCAGTTTTCAAAAAGCCCAAAGCTTTACAAAATCACTTGTTTTATTGCATCTGCTCTTATCAAAACATATTTTTTCAACTTGCAACACAAAGAATTCCAAAATCCTTGGGCGAACTAGGAAGCACATGGTTTTCATCCCATCTCCAAAATCCCAATTTCTAAAACACACATGAAAAGCTGTAAGTAATAGCAATGGAACGCAATACCTGAATTATAATACGCGCATATCCTACTTAAGAGACTGAAAGGGGGACTTGGGTGCCTACCACTTTTGCAGTTCATAACTTAATCTTCGAACTTTCTAAATCAACTAGTTTCTCTTACATTGTATAAAAGAGGAGATTTAATCCATAAATATGTCTCTTTTACACGGATCTTTTGTTTGTTTAATAAAACAAATTGGTGACTCTAATTCCTCTCAAAATCAATTTTTAAAACAAAACCCCTTTGTTGACCTAAAAGTCACTAATCTTGTTTTGATAATAATAATAATAATATTAATAATGTGTAATTTAACTTGTGTGATGTTTTTAAGTATAACCACAATTAAATGATTATCATACGTGGCACAAAAACCTACAAAACCAAAAATAAGATCAATCCTCTACAAGTACTTTTGATCAAAACAAACATGGAATTACAAATCATTGAAGATCAAAGTACTCAAGCAAGTGAAAAACTGAATAAACTCATTAAGCACTCGAAGACTCGTTAAATTCAAATTGAGTGAGTGTTTAAGTTTTTATTGTAAATTTTCTTGTTTAATCAATTCTATATCTCAAATACATCATTTCATCATTGCTAGATTGATTGCAAACAAGTTTGAATTGAAAAAGATTTTGAAAACATCATTTTACAAAAATCAATTTTCAAATAAATTCATATTAAATTTAAATGAGCATATTTTGAGCTCTCATGAAAATAAGTGTCTTAGGAACACTTTTTTAACATTCCCAAAGTATTAGAATTGAATTTGGAATAAAATTACAAAAATCCAAAATTTGGAATTTTGGCTTAATGGACAGTGCTGCTCAGTTGACCGATGCCCGTCAGTCGATTGGAGAGCTTTACTCAGTTGACTGAGGCTTCAAAATATAGCCGTTGAATTCTTGATTTTTTTGCCATTTTTGGCACCAAACTTTTACTAACTCCCTAAAATTGCCATATCTTGTTTGGGACTATATATACACCTTCTATGACACTTTCATTATTCAAAGATTTAAGAAATTATTTTGATCAATCATTCATTATTTGAGCTATAATTCTTGATCAAACTTGATAACTCTAGTGTGAGCATTTTTTGTAATCTTCTACAACACTTGAGAGTCATTGTATATTGGTGTTCATCACCAAACCAACTTTATTCATCAATATTGTGAGAGGTTTATCTCATATAATAGCAATAGGGTTTCTTGTATGACTGTAGTGAGAAAATACACTTGTAGTGGTTTGATTTTCACCTATAACAAAATCGGTTTAGTGAAACTTCTCGGGAGAAATACTCGGGCATGGACATTGGTCTAAACAACCGAATTACGTGAACAAAATGTCTTGAGCTTATTCGGTTTTATTATTTTATCTTTAGATCTTTACTTTATTACTATAGTATTACTTATGATTAGGATTGTTTATTTCATTCGCTTGGGTCTTGATATAGACTTAAAATTCATTTGAAATTCATTTTAAAAATCGGATTAAATTTTAAAAGCCCTATGGTTATAGATGGTATTAGAGTAGGAAAACCCATATGGTTATAGATGGTATTAGAGTAGACTTATGACTATTACCGTGTGACATGCTAATATTGTGAGTCATTTATGTGAGGCTGGCAGTGAGCCAAAATTGCTGGATGTTGCTAGCAAAATTCAAGATTGTTTGTGTGTGACCCTAGCCTGACATGTATGTGCAATTGACAACGAGCTAAGATTTCTGGATGCTGCTAGCTAGAGCCGAGATTGTTTATGTGTGACCCCGGCTTGACGATTTAATGAGGGGAGATTGTAATGACAAAAAGTATCCACATCAGTAGTGTAATGGAAATGTCATTGGTATATATGTGGGTTAAATAAACTTAATTTCAACTTGGTCTAACCATTTTATGGGAGAACCCATATAGTTACATATGACTTAATAATAATTTTTGGAATTTCAAAGTGACAACAAATTAGCCTTTCAAAAATAAAAATAAAAAAATAGTGAAATGAAATTAGATTCTATTTGGTCTCAACATTTATATAATAAAGTTACAAAAATCTTTTATAAAGTGCCATTAAAATTGTGTTTGTCGTGTGACCTAGCTAGGAAATATGGACATTTCTAAGAAGTTGACATGTTTGTGTCGTATCTGTGTTAGACAATGCACTTCGGACACTTGTTGAACACGTGTTCGACACCTATTTTCACCTGTCCATAATTTATGTCTCTGTTTGATAACAACATGGAAAATGATATAAAAAAGAACTAATTTGTGCGAGATGTTAGAAAATATGTTGAGTAATGGGGTGAGATGCTCTTCATTTCATATTCATTTTATGAGTATATGTTTTCCATATTTTTTTTTAACTTCACACAAAACTTAGTTGTATTTTCTACTATTTTCCATATTACTATCAAATGGCGTTAACTGTATAAATTGTATTTAGGGCACGTATCCAACACTTCTTAGATACTCTCGAATAAGTGTTACCTATTTTTATCATAGTGCGATAGATACAACTTTATTTTATTCTACATAATAAATTTAATTACATAAAAACCCTAAAAGAAAGCTCGTAATAATTAAAAGCAAAGACTATAGATGAAAGAATATGGGAGGAATAGAATAAACATCTTAATCTTATATTATATATATATATATATATATATATATATATATATATTTGACTAAATATATTTTAATAATATAAGATATTATTATTACTTTGATTATATAAATTTTATGTTTCATTTGTGCATAACATATATACATACTTAGACACTTATTAGCTATATATCATTAGTGTATTCATATCATTGTTTTTAGAATTTGACATATTAACATGTCCCTATCCTATGTCATTGTCCATGCTTCATAGCGTGTGATAATTTTGCTCTTTAAAAAATATATTATAGGTGGAAATTTTCTTATATCATATTATTTTCACACCAAATCCATGATCAATTAAATATTTTAATATATTAGGGACATCTTTTATTACCATAACTAATGGTAATGACAAAATTTGAATTAGTTGTACTGCAATTTGACATATGTACCCCTATTAATATATATTTAAATATAAAAATTATTTTATACCATGAATTGTTCCCGATTTGCTAATTATATTCCTTACGTTAATTGTTTTCTAATTTGCATTTCTATTTTCCTTAATGAATTCGTTACCCGATAATAAAATGCCATACAAAATTATGAATTCCATCAAAAACTTGGTTATAAAAACTTTAATTAAAATTTAGAAGTTTTGCTATGAATGTGAAATGAAATTTATAAATTTAATCGCAAATTTGCAAGAAATTTTTGGGACTTTTTTTTCAAGGACAAATGTCACACTATCTGTAGGTCGGAAAATACCCTAAAGGGGGGTGAATAGGGTTTTTAAAATTAAATGCGGAATTTAAAAACTTTTCGAAAATGTTTAAGTAAAACAATTTACTAAACAAATTTATCAAGGGGTGTAAGCAAATAAATAAACAAGAACAAGAGGAAATAATTAAGCAATCTCAAATAATTCAAACAATCAATAATAAGAAGATTGAGTTAGAAAGATTAAACTAATCGAAGTCCAAGATTTTTTGTCCACACGGTTCGGCTTGTTCTCCCTACTTCCGCGCTCGGTTAGTTCCCCGAGAATTTTTACTATAACCGATCTCCTTCCGGGTGAAGATCAAACCTCTACAATTGTATTCTTATCACACACTCTCACAAGTATTGAAAACACCTTCAGTACTCTCACAAGAAATCCCTATTGCTAATCTATGAGATACACCTTTCACAAATATGATTTGAACAAGTTTTGGTGACTCACACCAATGTACAATAGCTCTTGCGTATAACAAATTACAAATGAAGCTCACACTAAGAGATATCAAAATTGATCAACGAATATAAGCTCAAAGAATGAAAAGATTAATCAATGCCTTAGCTTTTATACTTGAATAATATGAATATATGAAATATGGATTTGTATGATCATTCAAGTTGTTAAAAATGAGTCTTAGAAATCATATATATATCTTGAAAAAGCTTATATCCATTTGTAGTGGATTTAATAGATAATGGGGCAAAATTGCACATTTAACAAAGTTTCAACGGCTAGTTTTTCAAAGGAAAGTCGACTCCCTAGTGGCCCATGTGGTCGACTACATAGTGTAGTCGACTCCACCATGTTCCATGTAGTCGACTACATGATTCTGGAGTAAGGGCGGTTGTGCAATTTTTCAACTTTTGCATTTAGACTCCAAAATTGATTTCAATGCTTGAAAAATGTTAAAAATAGGTTTCCAAGACTTCTAAAATAGTCTTTGTACCAAAAATCATTTATACAAAATTATAGTGAATTTTTCAAGATGACTAATTTTCGGTAAGAAATACGTTTTCAAGGATAAAATTAGTTTTGATCAATCTTGACATGGTTAAATTATTTCATGAGCTATATAATTGAATAATGATATTTTTTACATAAACTCTAAGTACTCACTCAATTTAATGATACTTCGAGTCTTCGTGATTAGGGGTGTTGTCGAAAATCCAAAAACCGAACCGATCCGGAACGAACCGAAAAAATTCGAACCGAAATCAAAAACCGAAATTAAAACCGAATAAATCGGGTCGGTTCGGGTTCGGGTTCGGTGGACTCGAATTGCACCGAATTGCACCGAAACTTATTAAAAAAAAGTGGGCAAAATTGCAAAAGACCTAATTTCATTTCACTAACCATCTGCCTGCTAGTGCCGCCTCTCACTCATCTCCGATTCTCCGCCTCTCTCTCTCACTCTCTCACTCTCTCACTCATCTCGCCTTTCACAGTTTCACTCACAGGCTCTTCTCTCATTTCTCACACTCGTCTGTGACTGAGCGACTCTACGTCATCTCCGCCTCTTTCACGCTCTCATAGTCTCATTCATCTCGTCTCACTCAAAGACACCGACTCGTTGGCTCGTTCCCCGCAGCTCATCGCCTCGTCCTCACTCCTTATCGGTAAATCTTTCTAATTCTCCAAGTTTTGTTTGCAATTTCTGATGTAGATATGAACTAAGTAAAAAGAAAAATGTCAGATTTGATGTAGATATTTTGTGATTGTTACTGTACAATTTCTGTTTAGACGTGACTACATGTATATATTTCGTTTGATGGCTTGATGATGTGTATATTGTATAAGGGGATAAAACTGCAGGAATATTAATATATAGATAGATATATATGTATGTGTTAAAAATTGAAGATGACCCGATCTGTTAATTATGTTCAGTCTCCATCCGAAGAGTTCCCTCCATCGTACATGTTTGCCCTCACAATTACATCAGTAATTCAATACCCCTTCGTCCCAGTCTGGAAAAACAGGAAAATAAGTTGGGTTTTCTATTTCTATTGAAAACCCATATCTTTTTTTTTTCTTTTCCCCTCTTTTGATTTTTGGGAGTTGAAGCAAGTCAGCAACCAAGCAAATAAAGTCCTTATGCCCTGTTTTTTTGTTCATGTAGTAATAGGCAGAGAATAATTTGGGTTTCCTTTGCTTACAGTTAGCATCAATTTATGTGTGTACATATATTTATATATATAGTATATATATAAAGTGAAAGAAATAGGTACAATTTTAAAGAAAAGTGAAACAAACAGGTACAATTTTGGACCTTAATTCAAAAGGGTGTTCGTTACTAACTTACTATAACAAGGCTTGTACAAAAATAATAAAACAGTTTTGCATGAATGGCTGATGGCAATTTCAACAGTAAGTGACTACATGAGACTTCATAAATTTTGTTAATAACCTGTGTCTGAGACTGTACTTTTTTTTCAAAAGTTATTTTGTGCTTAGAAATAAATAATGATGGAACTTTGACTATGGCAATTTTTTATTAAGCAACACAAATAATCATCTGATTTATTTTTGTTATGTTGTTTTAGTTAAAAAGAAAAGTTTAAAACAAGTAGAAGGCTTGATATTTAGAAACATAACATCAACGCATCTCAAGTGCTGACATTGTTATTATATTGAAAAACATATGCTTTCATTCATATTTACTTTGGTGCACTTCAGTAATTTTTAAGTTAATTACTTCGATCAATTATTATCCTAAGTTGATGCTTTCCTCTGAACTTGAACAAATGGTTTGTGTCTAATGTCTTTCCTGATGACTGTGCTATACATCTACAGACAACCTCCAGGCGTCTAGCAGATAGGAAGGTGGACAGGTTTGAGAAGAACATCAAGAAGAGAGGAGCAGTGCCCGAAACCACAACGAAGAAATGAAATTCATATCCCGTGGGACCTATCATGCTCAGGTTCTTCATATTTGTTGTCATTGGATCCTGTAAGTTTCGTTCTGTAGTTTTAGAAGCTTTTATAGAAAAAATTTGCATTGGCATCCAAACTCCACATTTAGATGATTAAATGTTATAGAAGCTTTTTTTTTCTTCAAGGTGTACATATAGAGAATTACCTTGATGTTTTGAATGCTATTGCCTATATATAAGAACATGGTTGTGATGTTTTGCTCGTGACCAGGAATGTAATATAGATCAACTAGGTTTTGGTGCAGTTTTATAGGCACGTTCTAGTGCTGTTTAGTAGTGTTTTTAGGCAAATTTTAATACAGTTTTAGAGCAATTTTAGTGCTGTCTTTTTTTTGTTAAATGTAGTTTTTGACTAAAATTTTAACGATATAAAAAAACCCGAAACCGACCGAATCGGACCGAAATCGAATAATTTGGGGAGGGTTTGGGTTTCATAGGTATCAAAACCGAAACCGAACCGAAACCAAACTATGAAGTTTGGGGAGGGTTTGGGGTACCTCCATCTTCACCCCGACCGAAACCGAAAATACCCCTACTCGTGATGCTTGATTTTCTTGTGCGTATCTTCACTTGTTTGATGTTCTTGATCCTTTCTTGGTTTTGATCACTTGTAGAACATATGGAGATCATTCTTGTGCATATCTTCATTTACTTGGTGATCTTGATCCCTTCTTGGCTTTGTATAGCATATGTAGATCATTTGAGTTCATTTATTGTGAGTAGGAGTGTTTGTAAAGCTTGTGTGAGATTTCGATTGCTTCGGTTTGAAGTTACACTTGATCGGAAGAGATATATCGGTTAAAATGGCTATAATCATTGGAGCAACCGAGTTAAATAACACTTTGTTAGCTTTATTATAATCATCAAAATAAGATTAATTGACTTTAAAGTCAACACTATCTTTTTACTAAAGGACACTGATTTTAATTAATTAGTTTAGAGGACAACTTTTTAATTAAGAACAAAATATTAATTATTTTATTATTTCAGTTAATTAAGTTGAATTACAATACTATCCTTCTTAAAGATAAATATAATAAAATAAATAGATAATTAAATCTGAAATTAAATCAATGAAAATAAATTCATACCAATTCAAATAATTATGACAAGAAAAATCAAATAAGAAGATAAATGCAATAATTAACAAAAAAAAAAGTCAAATGAAGAAAATGTCTAAAACTAACTAGACATACTATGACACAAAAATTATAAATATGACTGAAGAATATTTTTCCCATAACAACAAGCAAACATATTAGTTTGATAAATCTCGTCCACGGGATCTAATTCACCCTACGGAGGAAACATGAATAAAGAACATTAATGTAAGTGAATACATAATTAAATAAACATATTACTTACTTGAATGGGAGAAAATAATCAAAGATGAAAAAGATCTGAAATTAATAACGTCCAAATATTTACTCTAAAAATAAATTAAGAATACTACTATTTAATTGCTATATATATATATATATATATATATATTTATATATCTTAATATAAGCAAATATAAAGGTCTCTCTCTAAAAGTATTAAAGTATTAAGTGCTTGAAAGATCACTAAAGAATAAAAACAAAAGATTAAATCAAAATCAGAGGAAGAAAAACGAAAAAATTAAATATTGCACACAAAACAAAAAAAATTAAAGGCTGCAAACAATTATCAAGAAAGAAGAGAAAAATATATCAAAACCTGCTAATAGCTTCCTGCGGCTGTCCTCTTCTTTTATAATTCTTTGCTTAGTTTCCTTAAGACTTCATTAAATTGGAGACATGAGTGGGCTTGTGATTATGCTGAGGCCCACTTTGGCTTTGGTTGAACAAGATTGACAATTTTAAAATTAAGAATTATTAACTATTTTTTTTTAATTTTTTCAAAGAAATTATTATTGTTGTTATTATTATTATTATTATTATTATTATTATTATTATTATTATTATTATTATTATTATTATTATTATTATTATTATTATTATTATTATTATTATCTCAATCCAAATATAATTTGGAACATGTTTTTTTATTAGAAAATTCAACCTATCCTACTTCAACAAGATTGTAAGGTTATTAAAGAAAAAAAATTATATTGAAAGATGACCAAGTCAAAGACATATAGCAAATTTATATTTTATATTATGTCTGTTAAAAAAATTGAAAAAAATTAATATGTCCGACAAAAAATTAAAAAAATGTAACTTAATATGTCTGACATATTAAAATGTTACATAATAAGAGCAAAAACATATTCAGACATATTAAAAAAGGATGAATAAGCGATTGAAAAAATGATAAATAAGCAAAATGATCAAAAATATCGTGACATGTGAAAAAAAATGAAAAATACTTATATAAATTTACAGTATAAGAAAAAAAAAGGAAGAAAACACACAAGGGAATGTAAGACAAGTGTATTGCGAGAAACTAAATTACATGAATGGATCTTATTCGTGACATAATGTATTGAAAAAAAATATGTTGAAGTATAAAGTTTTATAAGTCGTCATAAATATGATGAATAAGATTAACCTTCGCGAAAGAAAGGCCCACTATTTTATCATATGTTGCTTTTGACAACCATGGCAAGCGTATAACATAATATCATAATAAAAAATTTTAAATAAATAACAACTTGACCTCAAGAGATGAATATCATTATTTGTGATGATTAAGGAACCAATCATCAAATGGGTCAATGCCATAAAAAATAACATAACAGCCTTGCCTTGTTTATCCTACAGTGGTGATCAACTCAAACACAATTATTGGGAGGAGGATGACTAAGATTGGGATTCAATGGGATAGTTTAATTGTTAGACTCAGCACAATGCTGTATATTTGAGAATATTGAAGACAACTTTAACTAAAAGGCAGAAGTGATGAATGTACATAATTAAATAAACGGACTTATATTTTGTACAACCAATTACTTTTTGTGTTATAATGTATTTAGGAACAACTCATAATGCTAATAATGAATGGTTATAAGGCCTAACACACAGAGGCTCATAAAATAAAATAATAATAAAAAGAAGCAATATTATATTCACACTTTGAAAGGGGCAAATCACTTCAACTGCCAACAATACGTATACGATCTTAAATAAGAGTCCAATGCATCACAAAGTCATCCTGGCATATTGTCAGTTATGCAAACCACAAAGATACTTGAACTACCAACTAATGATAAAGAATCTAGTGCATTCAATTTTGACCGATTAGAATTAGTATTTTTATTTTATTTTTAAAAAGATGGTCTAAGAGCCACATATTCTGAATGAGACATCAAACTGTGTTGTTGAAAAAATATAATTTAATATGTCTGCAAAAAAATTGCAAAAAATATAACTTAGTATGTCTAGCAAAAAATTGGTAAGATATAACTTAATATGTTTGACAGAAAATTTAAAACATAAAGTTTAATATGTTTGCCAGAAAATAAATTAAAAGAATGTAACTTAATAAGTATTTTTTTTATTGTTGGAGAATTATGTTTCAGACATATTTGCAGCTTCAGCCTCATAGCATGTCTGGTTAATTTGAGACATTTTATTCCTTTGACTTTTTTTTTGAATAATAATTATGTTATCGTCTTATTTGAATTTTTTTTTGTGATATATGTTTGAATTGGTTTGAATTTATTTTGATTGATTTAATTCTGAATTTAATTATATTTATTTTCTTGTTTTTATCTTTAAGAAGGGTAGTATTGGAATTTAACTTAATTAATTAAAATAATAAAATAATAAATATTTTGTCCTCTATTAAAAAGTTGTCCTTTAAACTAATGGTTTTAAACGGATGTCCTTTATTATAACCACTATTTATGTAATATCCTTTATTATTATTTTCTAGAATTTTTTTGGTAAAAAAATTACAATATATCTCCACTACAATATGAACCAACATAAATTTTTAAGTTAATGGTGGATCGCTAACGAATTTGGGTGGTAGTCAAGTTCACCTGTTTAATACAAAATATTTAAGATTTAGTTACGGATTTTTTCTTAACAAATTCAAGTGACCTGTTAGATCACTTGTGTTCAAAGAAATAAAATAAATAGATCTAAAGTTTATTAAATTAAGAAAAGATTTATATCTATCTTACTATCTATCATTTTATATAATGATATTAGTATCACATATAAATTCTTTTTAATTTAGTAAGATATTAATAATATTCTTTTTATGAAAGAGGTTTAATTTGACAGTTTATTAAAAACTATGAAATCAAATTTATTGAAAAGAGCTGCCATGACCCACTCTTTTGCTTTTTATTTTGTAGTGCAGTACAGCAAAACAATTTGTCATTTTTTTTTATTTTGAAAAAAATAAAAATTAACCACCTACCTAGATATTACCTACTTCCCAGCATTTTCTTCGTTTATTTAATTTTCCAAATCTATATTTATTGGAAAAATGAGTGGAAAATCCCTAATCAGATTACATTTCTATGAAAGGTACATCACAAGATGATTTAACTCAATAAGTACACTTTTTATTTTCAAAACTAATGACGAGAACATAATCAACATTAATTAGAACGAGATTTTACAAAGTTTACCATATCAATTTAAATTAGTGTACATGTATATATATAGATGTATTGTGTATATATATATATATATGTATGTACATATTATATACACAATGAAATTTTTCAAAGTGAAATTCTTATTGTAGTGAAATTTTATCTATACAACAAAATTTCATTGTTAATTACTACACAATTGAAATTTTCCAAGTGAAATTCTCGTTACAGTGAAATTTTTTTTGTACAAAGAAATTTCATTATTAACTACACAGTAAAATTTTCCCAAGTGGAATTTTCATTAGAGTGAGCAAATAAATTTCATAATTAATTACATGGTGAAATTATCCAAAGGGGAATTCTCATTATAGTGAAATTTTATTTCTAAAAAGAAATTTCATTGTTAAGTACGGAGTGAAAATTTTCATGGTGAATCTTATTACAAAAGGGTCATGACTATAGTTAAACTTCAAATTAAAATTCACGCAATCTATACCTCATGCTTGTTTATAAGTTGATCGGTACAAGTTGTAAGAGACGACTTTTTGCCATTTGTTATTCAGGATGATTTGGGTTACATATAAAATTTTTGCTTCCATTTACCCGATTCTTTTATTATTTCTTGCAATACGCAACAAGATACACTTTTCAAAAATATATTAATTCTTTTTGAGTATAGTTGAATGAAATAAGAGAAGATTGGGAAAAAAGTATACTCATATAATTTGTCCTTCTCATACTAAAATTTTTTAAGTTAGACTTAACTTTAATTTCTAAACATATTAGGGTCCGTTCGGTAGCCTTTTTAGAGACTCGTTTTTGTTTTTTGAGTTAAAAAAGGGATAAAAAATGCGTTCGGTGGGATATTGACAAAAACACGAAAAACGTTTTCGAAAAATGAATTCAAGTTTAAAGTGTAAAACGCAAAAACGCTAAAATGATATTTTCACCATTTTCAGTCTTACAATATTTGTTTTCACTGTTTTCGTTCTCAAAAAATGTTTTCGCTATTTTCGTTCTCGAAAAATTCATTTTTTTATTTTCATTTTCTAAAATTATTTTCAAAAAATATTCTCCAAAAACGTTACCGAACGGACTCTTTGAAACTTATCTTCGTAGCTCCCATATTTATTTAATAGTGATGTGTAATCTTAAAAAAGGGAGGAATTTCGTTTTTTAAGTCCAATATGGGAGAGATGTAAAAATAGCCACCTACCTAGATAGTTCCTACGACCCACTCTTTTGCTTCTTTTTTAATTGTAGTGCAGTCATTTTTTATTCTAAAAAGAAAAGGGACATTCAAGAATGGGTGGTGGTCATTTTCTTTTGTTTTCTCCTCGATCTAGATCTGTATTTCATTTCCCATAGATATCTGTAATAGATCAAAAAAAAAAAAAAAAAAAAAAACAAACTGTGAGGATATCGGAGTTCTTTCTAATTCTTGTTTTACCGATCGAACATACTGCGAAAATGGTTAAAGATGCCCCCATCGATCCTACTGAAATCCAGCTGGCTCACCCTTTCCAATTCAAGAAGATGGGTGAAACTCCAGAGTGTTTTATTGCGAAAGAAAGTATAAGCAAGCTACTCTCCTTTGCGGCTGACGAAGAAGAGATCCTGTCACCGTTGGGTCTTAAAGCAGAACTCTACCATCTCCATAAAACTGCTAAGGTTCTACTCTTTTATCTATCTGCCAACAAGAAGACCCAATTGAATGTATCTGTTAGAACTTGGCTGAAGAAACTGAACGATGTAGCCTATGCTGCTGATGCTAAGTTGGAAGAGTCCAATTATCAAAATCTTGAACGGAAGTTACGTTTGCAGAAGAACGAGGAGCGCCAATTTTTTACCTCGGAAAACCCACTTTTATTACGTTCGAAGATGTCTGTCATGATTAGAAGTATCAATGAATCTCTAGTTGAGATTCGTAAACAAGGAACTCAAATCGGACTTAATAGGCTTCAAGGGGTTAAAGATGCCATGGTCGAACATTCTGCAGTCCGGCTGACCACCTGCCCGTACGTAGGTGATTCGGAAGTTTGGGGAAGGGAGGCCGAGGTGACAAAGATGGTAGACGAACTCTGTTTTTCTGAAAACGAAAAGCATTTATCTTTCATGGCCATAGTAGGAAAGGGGAGTCTGGGTAAAACTACGCTTGCTAAGCTAGTTTGCAAGCATGACATGGTGGTGATGCATTTTGATGAAATAATATGGATCACTGTATCCGAAGATTTTGATGTGGCAAGGATTTTAAACGATATGATGCAATCTCTCACCGGGAAAAATCCCTGGTTGCCAAATGTCGACCAAATAGTTAAAAATGAGCTTGGAGGAAGATTAAAAGGAAAAAGGTATTTACTTGTATTAGATGATGTATGGAACGAAGATGGAGATAAATGGGATTGCTTGAGAAAGGCTTTGTTAGGAATAGATGGTTCCCGTGGAAGCAAGATTATGGTAACGACACGCATTCAATACTTTGTTACAATCGCGCCATATTTTAATATTTTTCATTTGAAAGTTCTCTCACTAGACGAAAGCTTGAGCATGTTTAAGCAGAGAGCATTCGCAGAGGGTGGACCAACGGAGACGCAGAATATGGTGGATATAGGTAGAGATATTGTCATAAGGTGTAGGGGTTTGCCGTTAGTAATAAAGGCTTTAGGAGGTTTAAAGTACTCTAAAAAGTCTGAAATTGAGTGGCAGCAAATGAAAATGCTTTGGCTACAGCATTTGGATGGCCCGAACAATGTCCTAAGAGTCCTAATGATATGCTATGAGCATCTACCATCACCACTGAAGCGTTGTTTTGCATTTTGCTCGATTTTCCACAAAGGTTTCGACATTGAAAAGAGTAATCTAATACAACTTTGGATGGCCCTAGGATTGCTTCGTCCTCCTAAGAACAGTGATTTGTCGATGGAGAATATGGGCAACAAGTATTTCGGTATTTTACTTTTCAATTCCATGCTGCAAGATGCAAAGAAGGATGAGTATGGCTCCATCACAAGTTGCAAGATGCATGATCTTTTTCACAATCTTGCCCAACATAAATCAGATAATTATTGCTCAAATTTGGAGGCTAGTCATCTGAATGGTGATTCTGATGTTGTGCATTTGTCCTTGATCTCTTCCTTAAGAGAAATTCCAAAAATTTCAACGAAAATTTGTTCGAGATTGCAGACTCTAATCCTAAAAGGTGGTCTCGATGGCAAGTTATTATCGAGCTTCAAATGCTTGCGTGTTCTAGTTTTAGAGAATTATAGCATCACAGAGTTGCCGAATTCGATAGAGGTACTGAAGTATTTAAGGTATCTCGACATCTCAAAGACTAGCATATTTGTACTGCCAAATAACATCACAGAGCTCTACAATTTGCAGACCTTAAAACTCAGGTGGGTTCATGATGTTCCAGAAAATTTTGGAAACCTGATTAACTTGAGACACTTTTGCTTTGGAAGTATTGTCGAATCTCGGGATTGCGTGCTTATTGGGGTAGGGCGGTTGACTAATCTACAGACGTTACCTTTCTTCACAGTGAACCGAGACATGGGATGTCACATTGAGGAATTGGGAAGTTTGGACAATCTTAGTGGTGACTTAACCATTTTCGGGCTTGAGCATGTGGAAAACTATAGAGAAGCAAAATATGCAAATTTATCTAAGAAGTCACATCTCCGTACATTAGGATTTTGTTGGGCTACCCCTAGGCTCTCAATGCAGTTTCGAAATGTTGAGATAATCAACAACAAGGTGTGCAATGATGAGGATGTCTTGGAAGGTCTTGAACCTCACTCGAATCTGAGAGGTTTAATGATAGAAAACTTTGCGGGTGGGAAATTTCCATCATGGATGATGGTGGAAAGTCAGCCATCTTCAGTACTCAGTAACTTAGTGAAAATACGACTTTGTAATTGCAATGGATGCGAGCGAATCCCTCCACTAGGGCACCTTCAATATCTCAAAGTTATTAAGATAATTGGGATGGGTAATTTGAAAGTTATTGGGGCAGAATTCTATGGGAAGCATGCAGCTGGTGGTGCAGGGGCAGCTGAGGTTACGATGTTTCCTGCACTGAGAGAACTCACTCTAAAACAAATGCCAAGCCTAGAGAAATGGTCAGAAGCACTGCAGCAATCGAGTTCAATGAGTGTATTTCCTTGCCTGGAAAAGTTGAAGATTAGAATGTGTTCAAGCTTAAAAACCGTGCCAAGTCATTTTCCTTCGCTAAGAGATTTGATCATTTCTGGTTGTTATGGGTTTTCAAATTTTCCCATCAATCTACAAGCCTCTATCTTTTACTTGTCCATATCGGGGTGCCCCAATTTGAGTTGTTTGCCAAACAACCTTGAGGCTCTTGTAAAACTACATTTGGAAGACTGCAATAATTTAACAGATATACCTTGTCTACCATTTGTAAGCGAAGTATCGATTTTAGGATGTACGAAGTTGATAGGTCTATCAACTTTGACCCAAGTCTTTCCACTTTGCGACATGAACTTTATATTAGAAATTGTCGTGAGTTGACAAATGTTCCAGAAGTCTGCACGTCTATACAGAGTATTCGAATAGTCTTTGCAAGAGGTTGACAAGTTTGCCAGAAGAACTGGGCACAACTCTCTTGGAATTGCATGTTGCTACTGCCTTGCTATGGTGTCTTTTCCCTATTTTTGATATGTCCAAAATTGGAGCTGTAAGGCCCTGTTTGGAAGCAATGAGACGTCTCACCAAATTATGTGAATTGTAAAATTACGGTTCTCTACATCTAGAAGAAAGATGCACCGAGGGTTCCTTCCCAAAGTGGGATATCCCATAATACTACACTCTACATAGATGGGAAAGTAATGAGTAAGTTACTTATACAATCCTTACATTCATTTACTATTGCCCATTATGTTCCCTGTCATCTTTTTATATTGTATGTATATGTATGTATACTCTCTCTCTCTCTCTCTCTCACTCTCTCTCTCTCATACACTAACAGCCCAATGAAAATAGCGATGAATATAGTCCTTTACATTGAAATATTTATTTTCGGATTGAGTAAAATGACAATTGAGGTCCAAGAAAATGCAATACCTTATTCTATCATTTGCTATTTTTCTTTTTTTTTCTTTTCCAAAGATTTATATATATTGGTCTTTCTTGAATGAGTTAAATTGTTCTTAAAATTGCGCACAGATGAGGGACATCGGGTGAAAATGGACATAGTTGAAAGTACACATGGATTTCTAACTAATGCAAGTAGTGAGATTCATAACGGAGGCAACATTGATGAATTGAAGCTCGGTATGAATCACCATCAGTTTTATCTTCATTGGTACTTATTTCGATCATGATGGTAAGTTACTCTTCTGTAATTGCATGTAGGAAAGTAGCATCCACCATCATAAATAGTTCTATAAAAAGTCAAAACTAAGATCTCAAGGTTTATAAGCAGTAGGACATTGCATTTATTTTTGGGAGGAAATTTAGAACTATTTGTCATAATATTTTGCTGCAATACAGAAGAAGGAGAATTGATATAGCCACTTCTATAATGCGTCTCTCTCTTTCCCCCTGTTTCATTTGAATATTCCAAGCACGTACTAGTCATTTTCAGTTTGCACTAAGACGAGAATACAGACAACTACATAATTTTGAGGGGTCCATGAAGTTTTTGATTGCTTTTACATAACAGAGCTATAATTTTGATGCGACTCTCTTTTTTTTTTAAATAAATTCGAGTAAAGAAGAAGCTTCTCTATCGGATAAAGAAGAAGCTGTGATTTTGTGTAGGCATTGCATTTATTTTTGGAAGACTTTGATATAGAACTACTAGTTTTTGAATACGCAGTATTTTCCTGCAATACTGAAGAAGGAGAACTGAACAGATATTTCTATAATGCATCTCTCTTTTTCCCCTTTTTTGTTTTGTATGTAGGGAAGATTTTAGAGATCCACCTATACTTGTTTGAACAAAATTTTGCATAAGCACTAGTCATTTTCAGTTTGCGCTAAGACGAAAATATAGCCAACTATATAATCTTAAGGGGTCCCTGGAGTTTATGACTTCTTGTACATAACAGAGCTATAAATTTGATCATTTCGATGTACTACCAGATGCATGAGTTGGCTTTTGATGTTCAAATTGTTTATTCTGCACAGGTGTACGGGCATCGTGGAAGATGAGAATCATTAGATGAAGTGTATGTTTGATTCAGGTAGAATTCCAACTTCTGGTTTGAATTTTTCGATAAAAATCATTAAGTTAATGCTCTCTCTCCAGAATACTCTTTTCCTAGTACGTTTTGGACTTGTAACTTAACATTCCTAAAACTAATTTTAGGCTTGGATGTATGATTAACCTTTCTTATTGAAATAAAGTGCACGCAGAGATACTCAAAGGATGTGGAGTTGATGTTGTCTTGGATTACAAAGCCATGGTAGTATCAGAGAAGGCTCTCTTATTTTAAATTCATTGGTAGTTACTTCTGCCTTACCTTAATGACATTTTCTCTTTGGTTATTAGCACCTCTCCTTACAATTCTAAAACAACTATGAGAACGTCCACTTGCTAAAGTTACACACCCTTTTCGCGACATTCATTTCTTATTGCTCGAGATAATCACCACCTATGGTGACATTTGTATGGAGGGGTGGTGGGGGGATGGGTTGCTTTGTGGGTTAAGCCTTAATTCATTTGCTTTACGCTCTTCACATAATTTCAATCAAAACCATGCTGGGTACTGCTTTAATTTCATATTTCTTTTTTTTGTAATGTAAGGTTGGAGAAGAGGATGACACTGATGGAAGAAGTTGTTTCAAATTGGTGGTTCAGTTAAAGAGTTATTGCTTCATGTGGAAATGTCCATAGTGATGGGTAAATTAAAAGTTGCCGGTACTGATGGTTCAAATGGTTTGAAATGAAGCTGTTGCATGTGGAGCTTTTGAAATGAGAATTCAAATGGTTTGAAATGAAGCTGTTGCATGTGGAGCTTTTGAAATGAGAACCCGTGCATGTATGTGTTGAGTTATCTCTTTTATTTCTGGTTGGCTACTCTAGTTTGAGTGGAAATATATAGATATATATTTGCGTGATTGGATTGTGGCAATCCTTTTATTAACGTCATTATGTACCTCAAATCTAGGAGGCCTTGCAATTGTCTTATTATTACAATGTCCGTGTGCGTGCCTTTTTTTTATTTGGTTGCATATAGGATTAATATTGTGAGTTTACTCACGCAGTTTATTCACTTAGTTTTCTTTCTTTTTCTTTTTCAGAATTGAGATAGTTGATATCAGTGTTAATTGTGAACAATTGTAATTCATTAACACTGTAAAGTTATTGGATACAAGTTTTTGGTTCCAATATACTTTTGAGAGATTGTATTTATTTATTTTGACCTGGAAACTCCATGTCAATGCTGCTTGGAACAAATTATAATTTACTTACCAGTAACTTCAATTTATGCACGAGGAAATGAATGATCATGTTAAATTCTTCCAGTATTAAAGAGAGAAAAAGCTAAAGTGAGAGCATGAATTCACATTTAATTTATGCGAATCTCTAAGCATCGAAGTATAATACAAGGCTGCATGAGACTAAAATATGTACTTTTGTACTTTCGACAAACCGCAAGAGGTTGTTGGGCTGGTTCCCTCTTTTGTGGAGGGACCAATGGTTTAGCTCATATGCGCTCTTCTAACTCTCTTAGGCCCATGTGGAGGTTGGCATATATAGGAAATTAAAACCCTATTCAATGGTATGAAAATAGTGAGTGCTGCCGTGAGTTTTTCAAGGAGAAAAGGAGAGAAATCAGAATTATTCAAAGTCTGTCCAGATCTGTTCCAGCAATCTGATCGGCAAGCAAACAAGGTCCGATTGAGCTGAAATTTGGTGTACGTGTTCTCAACACAGGTATCTAAATCTGGACGGTGGAGATCGGATTTGAAGCTTTTGAGGGCTGGTTTTAGCTCGTGAATAGTAACTCCGTTCTTGGTTAGATCTTTCCTTTCTTTCTTTAAAATTGTTTTGTTGCCAAGAAATTTTGTATTCTTGAGGTGTGCTTCTAGCTTTGACTAGAAAGAACTTTGGTGTACCCATTATTTGTTGATAGTGGAGATTTGATTGGAGTGGACTACGATCCCGTGGTTTTTACTTCCCACACCGGGAAGGTTTTCCACGTACAAATTGATGTGTTTCTCTTGTGTGTGCTTGGTTGTTATTTTCAGATTAATTGTGGTCTATTTAGTTACTTCCTGTTAGATTTACACAAAGAGGGAGAGTATTTATTTTCGTAATTTGGTTCTAGTTTGGGTTTGTGAATCATTAGTATTGGCTTTCTCCCATCAAAGTGGTATCAGAGGGAGGTTGCTATTGTGAAATTCTTGTGTTAAATTATAGAAGCTAACATGACTAGAATGGTTACTTTAAATGGTTCAAATTATCAGACTTGGAAAGGAAAAATGGAAGACCTTCTTTATGTGAAGCAATTACATTTACCGGTGTTTGCTAGTGAAAAGCCGGAAAATAAATCTGATGAAGAATGGACTTTTCTACATTAGCAAGTATGTGGATTTATGAGTCAGTGGGTGGATGATAATGTTTTGAACCATATTGTTGGAGAGACACATGCACGTACACTTTGGAACAAGCTAGAGCAACTATATGCCCGAAAGACCGGAAACAATAAGATGTTTTTGATAAAACAATTAATGACTTTGAGATACCGAGATGGGACTCCAATTACTGATCACTTGAACACTTTCCAAGGAATAACTAATCAGCTATCTAGAATGGGTATCAAGTTTGATGATGAGGTGCAAGGGTTGTGTTTACTTGGCACGTTGCCAGACTCATGGGAGACATTTAGGATGTCACTGTCTAACTCGGCCCCGGACGGTGTAATCAATATGGAGTTAGCTAAAAGCAGCATTCTGAATGAAGAGATGAGAAGAAAATCTCAGGGATCCAGTTCACAGCCGGAGCTCTTGGTTACTGAAAATAGGGGGAGAAATAGAAGCCGAGGTCCGAATAATAGAGGTAAAAGTAGAAGCTCATCCAACAAATATTCCCATGTCGAATGTTATCATTGTGGCTTGAAGGGTCATATCAAAAAGCATTGCAGAAAGTTAAAGAGAGAAATCAAAGAAAAGGGGCATGATAAAAAGAGTGATGAAAGCAAAGATGATGATCGAGTTGCAGCAACTACTTCGGGAGATTTTTGCATTGTGTATAATGAAGATGTTATTAATGTTGCATCCGACGAGACCAACTGGGTTATTGATAGTGGCGCCTCCATTCATGCTACGTCTCGACAAGATTTCTTCACGTCTTACACACCAGGCAACTTTGGGACAGTAAAGATGGGGAATGATGGCTTAGTTAAAGTCATTGGCAGTGGAGATGTGTGTTTGGAGATGAAAAATGGTACACGGTTGGTCCTTAAAGATGTAAGGCATATTCCTGATATTCGGTTGAATTTAATTTCTGCAGGAAAGCTCGATGATGATGGGTATTGCAACACCTTTAGTAATAGTCAGTGGAAGCTCACTAAGGGTGTTATGGTTGTTGCTCGCGGCCAAAAGTTTTCTAGTCTGTACTTATTGCAGGCAAAGATTTCCAATGGCACTATCAACGCAATAAATGAAGAAGTCGCAGTGGAGTTATGGCATAAGAGGCTTGCTCACATGAGTGAGAAAGGCTTGGCAGTATTGGCTAAAAAGAATCTTCTTTCTAGAATGAAGAATGCATCCTTAAAAAGATGTCCTCACTGTTTAGCAGGGAAGCAAAATAGAGTTGCCTTCAAAAGTTCGCCTCTTTCAAGGAAGTCAGGTGTTCTTGAACTAATCCATTCGGATGTTTGTGGACCTATGAAGACAAGAACACTTGGCGGCTCCCTTTACTTTGTGACCTTCATAGATGATCATTTAAGAAAGTTTTGGGTATATACTTTGAGAAAAAAAGACCAAGTGTTGGAGGCATTTAAACAGTTTCAGGTTTTGGTTGAGAGACAAACTGGGAAGAAAGTGAAGTGCATCAAAACAGATAATGGGGGAGAATATTTAGGCCCTTTTGATACTTATTGCAGAGAGCAGGGTATTCGGCATCAAAAGACACCACCCAAGACTCCTCAGTTGAACGGCTTAGCTGAGAGAATGAATCGAACACTGGTGGAAAGAGTAAGGTGTTTGCTTTCACAATCACAATTGCCAGGATCCTTCTGGGGTGAAGTTTTAAGTAATGTTGTTCATGTTCTTAATCTTACACCTTGTGTTCCTCTTCAGTTCGATGTACCGGAGAGGGTTTGGACAGGCAAGGAAGTTTCCTATGATCATTTGCGTGTTTTTAGGTGCAAGGCATTTGTGCATATTCCCAAAGATGAGAGGTCTAAGCTCGATGTGAAGACTCGACAGTGCATTTTTCTTGGCTACGGCTTGGATGATTTTGGATACAAATTATATGATCCAGTTGAGAAGAAACTTGTGAGAAGTCGGGATGTAGTGTTTGTGGAAGATCAAATACCACAGAATAATGAAAAGACGGTAAATACAACACCTCAGCACGGTGATGGTTTGGTCGACTTGGATCCAGTTCCTTCGATAGAATTTCCAGAACATGGTGAGCCTGATGTTCCTGGTGACCACCAGGTTGTGGATGATGTTGATGTACCCTTACATGATGAGATAGGTGATGATACTCATGATCAATTGCCCGTGCAACAGACAACCCCAGATGTTACACTTAGGAGATCTACCAGAGATCGGCACCCTTCCACTCGGTATTCTACAGATGAGTATGTGTTATTGACTGACGGGGGAGAGCCCGAGTGTTATGCAGAAGCCATGGAAGATGAACATAAGGCAGATTGGTTTAATGCAATGCAAGATGAAATGCAGTCACTTTATGATAATCACACATTCGAGCTGGTAAAGCTGCCTAAGGGAAAGAGAGTTTTGAAAAACAGGTGGATTTATAGGGTGAAGCAAGAAGAACACACTTCACGACCTCGATACAAGGCTAGACTGGTTGTTAAGGGTTTCAATCAGAGAAAAGGTGTCAATTTTGATGAGATTTTTGCTCCAGTTGTAAAAATGTCTTCCATACGTGTTGTTCTTGGCCTAGCAGCGAGTCAAGATTTGGAAATTGAGCAGATGGATGTCAAAACAACTTTCTTTCATGGTGACTTGGAGGAAGAGATCTATATGGAGCAGCCAGAGGGTTTTAAAGAAAAGGGGAAGGAGAATTACGTGTGTCGGCTGAAGAAAAGTCTTTATGGTTTGAAGCAGGCACCAAGACAATGGTATAAGAAGTTTGAATCAGTTATGGGGGAGCAAGGTTACAGGAAGACTACTTCTGACCATTGTGTATTCGTACAGAAATTCTCTGATGATGATCTTATTATCTTATTGCTCTATGTTGATGATATGTTGATTGTCGGCAGAAATCCTTCTAGAATTGACGAATTGAAGAAGCAATTAAGTAAGTCCTTTGCCATGAAGGACTTAGGGATAGCAAAGCAGATTCTGGGCATTCGGATATATCGGGACAGAGAGAAGAAGCAGTTGTACTTGTCTCAAGAGAAGTATATTGAAAAGGTGCTCGAAAGATTCAAGATGAATAAGGCTAAAGTAGTTAGTTGTCCTCTTGCTAGTCACTTTAAGTTAAGTACGAAGCAAAGTCCTTCCATAGAGAAAGAGATAAGAGACATGGAAAGAGTTCCTTATGCTTCAGCAGTGGGAAGCTTGATGTATGCAATGGTCTGCACAAGGCCAGACATAACTCATGCTGTTGGAGTAGTGAGTCGGTTCCTATCAAATCCAAGAAGAGATCATTGGAATGCAGTAAAGTGGATAATGAGATATCTTCGAGGCACTTCGACGTTGAGACTCAGTTTTGGTAATGGAGAGCCCGTGTTGGTTGGCTACACAGATGCAGACTTGGGTGGAGATGTGGATACTCGTAAGTCCACTTCGGGTTATTTGATTACTTTTGCAGGTGGAGCTGTCTCTTGGCAATCAAGGCTGCAGAAATGTGTGGCTCTTTCAACAACAGAAGCCGAGTTTATTGCAGCAACAGAGGCTTGTAAAGAGTTGCTATGGATGAAGAATTTTTTGAAAGAGCTGGGGTTTAATCAAGAACGTTATGTCTTGTTTTGTGAAAATCAAAGTTCAATTCACTTTGCCAAGAATTCTACTTTCCATGCCAGATCGAAACACATTGATGTAAAGTACCATTGGATTAGAGATGCTTTGAATGACAAGCTGCTGGAACTTGAAAAGATTCACACCGATCACAATGGCTCAGATATGTTAACGAAGGCTCTAACTCGAGAAAAGCTTGAGATTTGTCGCTCGATTGCGGGCATGGCATTTCCCTCCACATAATCGGGAAGGGGGAGATTTGTTGGGCTGGTTCCCTCTTTTGTGGAGGGACCAATGGTTTAGCTCATATGGGCTCTTCTAACTCTCTTAGGCCCATGTGGAGGTTGGCATATATAGGAAATTAAAACCCTATTCAACGGTATGAAAATAGTGAGTGCTGCCGTGAGTTTTTCAAGGAGAAAAGGAGAGAAATCAGAATTATTCAAAGTCTGTCCAGATCTGTTCCAGCAATCTGATCGGCAAGCAAACAAGGTCCGATTGAGCTGAAATTTGGTGTACGTGTTCTCAACACAGGTATCTAAAATCTGGACGGTGGGGATCGGATTTGAAGCTTTCGAGGGCTGGTTTTAGCTCGTGAATAGTAACTCCGTTCTTGGTTAGATCTTTCCTTTCTTTCTTTAAAATTGTTTTGTTGCCAAGAAGTTTTGTATTCTTGAGGTGTGCTTCTAGCTTTGACTAGAAAGAACTTTGGTGTACCCATTATTTATTGATAGTGGAGATTTGATTGGAGTGGACTACAGTCCCGTGGTTTTTACTTCCCACACCGGGAAGGTTTTCCACGTACAAATTGATGTGTTTCTCTTGTGTGTGCTTGGTTGTTATTTTCAGATTAATTGTGGTCTATTTAGTTACTTCCTGTTAGATTTACACAAAGAGGGAGAATATTTATTTTCGTAATTTGGTTCTAGTTTGGGTTTGTGAATCATTAGTATTGGCTTTCTCCCATCAGAGGTTTGGCATTTTTGAGATTTCTGAAATTGTTAAGCTATCACAACAATCATTCACTAAAACATTGAAAAAAGTTTGAGAAACTAAATTATGGTTCTACCTAGTAATTTTGGCAAGTTGCCTTCAAACTATGTAGCAGCTAATCGGTCCTCGACCAGAATCACCCACAAACAATTTGAATGATAACATTAGCATAAAGAACTGTCTGCACCATATTCCAAGAATTATTATATACTCTGCAACATCAACTGGCTTCTTCAATGAGGACTCAATATACATTTTAGATATCTTTTTTTTTGCTGCACAGTATCCATTAACCTTACGTTTACTCTTCAAACCCCATAAGTTAATTGCCTTCTCCTTGCTCATGCTTTTTTGTTTTATTTTCTTTCTTTAGTGACCCTAATCAAAATTTTGGTCTTGCTGAGGCAGAGAGAGGTGACTTAACCTTGATGGTTCCTTACTGTTTTGGTTATAATGCTGCCATAAATGTATAAATTAAATTTGCATCTTTCCTTAAAATAGTACAACAATTGTAGTGTTAAAGTAGGAAAACTGCAGAGTTATTGTTAGAGGTGTGAGCTGATTTGGACCGCTTATGGATTGCTACTAAGTTACTGCCACATGTTATACTCCTAGTACATGAATGAAACTGGTGTTCGAATCGATAAAGAACGAACAAGGAAGAATAGATGAAACGACAGGTTGCAGCACATACATATTTGACGACGTATTTGAAAACCTGTGTATTTAAGGAGGGGAAAAACTGTGATGATATTTCATTAACTTCCTATCACTATGAATGTCGTCTCCTTTTGTACAGTTGCTTTTGGTTCTCCTTTTGTGCAGTTGCTAGGAAAAGATTTTGTTGAGAAAATAAACGGAGAGAAGAGAATAAGAACATGAATTACTACTATGTTGTAATACCCACGTACTCCTTGAGTCCAGCATTAATCATTCCTTAATTGTGCTTAAGGTATTGGGTAGGATTCTTTTTTGGTTGTATTTTCGTAGCACATAAACTTTTTTAACGTCACATTAGTTGTAATACATGTCCTCATAGGGCCAGAATGTGCATTGCACAGCTACAGTTGAATTTGGATTGCTAATGGTGAGAATTGAAGTTTTCGGTGATTGAAATCCTTTTTGATTTTCTTGGACTCTTAACCATTGTGTTTGACCACTATTCCATGGTCATTTGGACTTGCCCGAACCTCTCTCGTATGTCCCAGGACTTTTCCAAAGCTTTGGATAAAAAGAGTAAGGATCGGTGCAAAATAAGGGCCAAGTGGATGCCTTATGAATTTCTGAAACAGCAGGAGTATTTTGGTAATGACTCCCTCATCTGATGTTCAATGAGTCATGGTATGAAGAATTAGAAATATATATTGATTATCAACAGCTTTCCTATTTTGGCCGAGTACAAATTCATCTCTGGGTCACGGGTCCTACCACGCTTCCACTGCACCACTCTAATTTGCTGATATATGAAAGCTGTCGAAACATAGAAGTTCCCTAGTGGACGCAAACAAGTTAGACTTCTATCAAAATATACATTGCGGTAAATTGGAGTCAATATGATATTGCAATTAGATAAATATTCTTTTGAATTCATAGTTTTATTTTGACTATGTTTAGAAAATGTTAATTTGAATCTAATCAATAGTCAAAAATTCCAACTTATATCCTATTGTGAGATTTCGTAAAACCTTGGTCTCAAATTTGAGAGTCACACTTTGCTTTTACGCACCTCTGTCTCACATTAAGAGTCTCATAAAATAAAAATAGATTCGGTTGCTCATAATGAACACCTCTAGTAGTACAATCAAAAATTTCACTAGATGCCCCTAGGCCCACAGTCAGAAGCCCAAATTTACGATCTCTAGTATATATATGTTATTCATTGAAGCTTATAATCACATTCTAATTACGTTGATCAAGCTACAAATGATAATTCTTTCAAAATTAATGTTTTGGAAATGAGATCACCTTTGCAGAAGATGAAATCTGGATTGTGATACTCTACAACCCTCATTTACCCAGCGTCGCCCACTCACTATGCAATTTCATGAACAATTTAACTCGTCAAACAAATATAGATATAAATCCTTCGAATTGGATATAAATGAGTCGTGTTTGCTTGGACTCTCAATTGCATGCGTGCCTCACTTATCTATGCAAGTTTTACTGAACAGTTTAACTCATCAAACAAATAAAAGTTCTAAGTCCTTGGAAATAAAATATTTTAGGAGAAAAAAGAAGGGCAAATGCACGAATAAAGTTTGTGTTTGCTTGGATCCTCAATTCACTTTGCTAAATCAGCAAATAAACTTTTAGATTCTAAATATTTTTTCGAAAATAGTAAAAAATGAAATTCTGGCAACATTTGCTATCAGCAAGAAAATATTTCTATAAAAAAGACTATACAATCGTACATTGGCAATTATTATATAATATGAAAATATAAGTACTCTATCTCCCAAATGATGAGTTCACTTCAAAACTTACCCATGAAATGGTTGCCCTCTTCAAATTTCCCAAACAAGAAGTTATAGCCGCCGCTAAAGCATACTCCTCCGGGCATAGATTTTCCTCCAAAACTATGTTCTTGAACAATCCGAAAACTTGGAAAGCAAGCCCCGTGTAGAACAACCCTGCCATTAGTGCACTCCAGGAAACTATGTTTTGCTTGCGCATTCTATCAATCAGGTTGTGGGCAATAGTTATTTAGGCACATTTGGACTAAAAGGCTGATCAAACCAATTTTCAATTAATGGTCTTGATAAGATCAAATGAGCGTGGATACGGCCCATTGCTACAAATTTTTTTCCCTTTTTTCTTCTTTTTGAAATAAATTGTTGACCGTTTCACTTTGGTACGGAGTTCGCGGAAGAGGAATTCCGAATGCAATTTAGTAAAAAATAAAAGACTTCAACAGGCGGGCTATAACTCATAAGTCATGGACATATTTTCCCTCCTTTGGGAAGAAAGCAAACATGAATTATTTATTGTTTTATCGTAATTTCGTTTATAGATAATTCTCTAAAAGAAATAAATAAACAAAGACCAAAAGAGTATTTTTTTATATCACTCAATTCTTTAAATTATTATATATCTATTATTATATAAAACTAGAAGACAATTTGTTAATTTGAAGTCATGTTAGAATTTTAATTTTTTTTATTTTACCCTTCGAGTTTCAAATTTACAAAAATATTACTTACAGCGGAAGCAATGGGATTTGAACCCTTACAAGCGCCTGTAATATTTATATTTGCATTGCACACGCATTGCTTGTGTGCAAAAAAAATTTAGTAATCCAACTAACATAATAAGTGGGAATGAAAAATAAGAAGTTCAATTCACTTGCACCCGAAGAGATTTGAATATGAAACCTTCTGCTAAATAGATTGTTCATCACAAAATTTTAATAAACCACTAAATTAATCTCATAGAGTTTCAAATTTTTAACCTTTACCATTGACAATTGCTTAATAAAAATCTTTAGCTATGCAAATATTTTGTAAGATACTATAGGCTGGCTTGTAAGTGGGCCAAGAATACTTAGCCTAGTCCAAGTTCCTTTTCATCCATTAGCTATATATGTCAAGAATTACTTATCCCAGCCACTCCACATTCCAACCTTATGTTAGATGGCCAGCTCAATTTCTTTTTGTTTTGAAAGAATAACCCTATGAAAATTAAAAATCCTAGAGAGAAAAAAATTGTTTGAATTTTGAAAAGTTGGGCAGTGTAAGACAAGAAGTCAAACAAGTAAGACATTTAGAAAGTCATTATCCCTTATCATTGTTTTCCCCTCTCTTGGTACTCCAAGTCCTCACTCCCCACACAAGACAAGTTTATTATTTTTGTTTCAAAGCATATTATTTTGTATTTGCATTTTATTTTTCACTAGACATTCAAGTCTCCATGCATGTACACTCAAGGGCGTAGGCAGGCGCCCCCCGGGGGGGGGGGGGGGGGGGCAGCTGGGTTGCAGCCCACCCCAATTGTTTTTGGCTTAGAGTGTAACAATATTTAATATATTAGCCTAGCCCAACCTACTAAAATTTAGTTATAATACCTTAACTCAGCCAACCACTTTATAATCTCTTTCGCCTAATTCAATACCCATTATTATTATTACTATTCATTGATGTTTTATAATATATATATATACATTTGTTCACTGTTGTTTTTTAATAGTTTATAGGGTCAAAAACACTAGACCCCCCAAACTATCACTTTTTGGCACTAACCCCCCCTCCCCCCGTCTTCTAAAAGTGACACTAAACCTCCCTGATCTAACAATTACTAACACTTAACCTCCAAAGTTGATAGATCTGTTAAAACACTAACACAATGATTGTCACGTGCCTTCCATGTGGGCGCCAACGGACTAAAATACATCAATCTATCCATTTAAATATAAATTTTTCGAATTAGCCTCACATATTTTATAAAACACCCACTATGTAGTTGAACATAAAAGAGGATTAACGTGTATTTTTATAAAATAAATGAGGGTAATTAAAAAAATATATGTTTAAATGGATAGATTGGTGTATTTTTGTCCATTGGTGCTCACATGGGAGGCACATGACAACCATTTCGTTAGTGTTTTAACAAATCTGTCAACGTTGGGAGTTAAGTGTCAGTAACAGTTAGATCGGGGGGTTTAATGTCACTTTTAGAAGATGGGGGGTTTAGTGCCAAAAAGTGATAATTTGAGGGGGTTTAGTGTTTTTTACTCTAGTTTATATACATATATGTATATACACATTTATTCACCGTTGTTTATATAAATTTCTTCTTCTTCTTCTTTTTATTTCAACTTTCAAATATATTATTACAATTAATAAATAGTTTTATTATTCATGTGTGCATTGATTATTGTAATGTTATTTATTTATTGACTATTATTCAATCAACTTAATATATATTAGTAGGTGGTCGCGGGTCACTACCCTAGCCCCTCTTTTAGCTCTTATAAAGTATCCTAATGGTAATATGTCTTTCGGTTTTTTTTTTCTTTTTTTAACCTATAGACCGCAAGTTTAACTCTTGACAAGTACGTTTTATTTAAAATAATAAATATATTGGCAAAATAGGAAAACTGGCAAAGTTCAACTCCCATCAAGTACATTTATTTAAAATAATAAATGCATGGAAAAAATAGAAAAACATTAAAATTTTGATGTCATAACAGAATTTGTCAGCTTCCCTTTTAATTAAGTTACCGGGGATAAATATTTTTTTCTCAAGACATGTATTTTTTAAAAGAAAATAAAACATTTTCACTATATTTTTCACAGGCACAATTTAAGTTTGTTTTAAAAAATTATATAAATATAGAGTAAGTCTAACACTAATAATTTTAAAAATTTGTGATGAGTTTTGGTCCTAATTCAGCCAACCACATGTTAAATTTTGGTCCGCCATTGGATATTGCATAAATTTATTAAAAAAATAGTTGTTTTTCGTATAATCTGCTGGTTTTGAATGTGTTATAGATTTTAAATTTTAGAGTTTAGTATTTAAAGAATGTAAGAGTCATGATATAGAAAAATACAGTATTTTAAATAATGTGTAGTACTGTTTGAGACTCATCTTACGAAAAATATTTGTGAAGTGGTAGAGCTATGTGGGGGCAAGCAGGGGCAATTGATCCGCATCTTTTTTGTTATATATATATATATATATTATAAATAAAATTATGGGGTAGTTGTAAGGTTTTTTAAAAGATTGGGGAACTTTTTTATGATTAAAAAAAAAAAAAAAAAAAGAAGAAGAAGAAGAAGAAGAAATTTTGGTGTAGGCCAGCTGCAGACCTATCGATATCACATTCTCACAGCCATATTTTTTCTCCTCCTCTGCTCCTCCCATTTATGGACCAACATCCACGTCTAGTAAACCACCCTGCAACCAACACCAACATTTTTTTCTCCTCTTCTCGGTTTTTGTTGAATTGTCTTCTAGTAGTGAGTTTGTGTTAAAATATTTGCTATATTTAAATGTTTTTTTCTTGCCTTGTTTTAACTAAATCAGGAAAAAAATATATTGTAATGCTAACCTTGAAAGCCTCAATCTTCAAATTCTGACTTTGCCTGTGTATGTACGTTATCCAAAAAGAAAATAATTACTGCTTAGCTTGAGAAACAAAGCACAACGTTGCCCATAAAGCCAATAGAACTATTGAGGGTGGATTTGATTGTAAAGTAGAAAATAATTAAAAAATAACTAATATTAATGAAAAGTTGAAATGAAATGAGTGTTTTGTAAAATTTTATGTTACTTATTATCTTTCATGGGATTTACTTATTATCTTTCATGGGATATGATTTACTTATTTTAGGGGTGGTAAGAAATTTTTTTCATGAAAAATAAAGAAAAAATAATAAATATCTCATTAAATCACTGGTATCTTTTCTAGTTACTTAAAAATTAATTTGTCTTCCAATCAATTTTTGAGTTTGCATCAGACGGACCCTTTAGTGCTCATTTTGCTCGAATTTGTGTTACCCTTGGAAGTGAAATTGATAATTCACTATAAAGTTTAAACTATTTTTTCAAAAAAATAAGATCAATCAATTCAATTTCTTCACACAAATTATACATAATTTACCAAAAAAAATATTGCCATACGTAAAGACCTGAATAAAACCAAGGGTAAATAAATATAGTTACCTTTTTCATAACTTGAAATCAAAGTCACAATAATATAACAAAGAAACGTATCCATCGAGAATAAAAAATACAGGCTTCGAATTTGGTCACCTGCTTTACTATTGCGTCGATTTGCGCGACATATTCTTCAAAATTACTATTTTTGGACTTCAACTGCTTCACAAAAACTCTTAAACCAGATGCCAGCCACATTCCCAACGTTGCTATACTCTTCTACCATTCTTAGATTCATTTTCTTTAAAAAGATCACTAAGTTGCAGGGCAGTCCTATAAAATAAAGGGACGTGCAAAAACACAAAAAAGGGCCCCCTTTTACACAATCGTCTAAATAAGTTACACCAAAATTTTTTTATCACTTTCTTTGAAGATTTAAAAAAAAATGTAATATTTTTTTATTGAAAGATTAACAAAAATAAAAAATACATAAAATAAAGCTAGCTTCACGTGGCCTTAACCTTTTATTTTTTTAGGAACTTGGCCTTAATTTACTCGACATATTTATTCCTCTTTAATTAAACGGGCCCTTCTATTTTTGTATTTGAATTTGGACTCTAAATTGTCAAAAATGAATGAAGTAGAAGGCTAAAATTCGAACCCCTCATTTTAGTATGGCTAGTCTCTATTTAGCATCATAAACCAGCCTACTCCCATACATGGACCTACCTCAAACAGCCCAAAGGATGCCATCTATTATACCAATCAGCCCACACATACTTCCCATTACCCACTCTACTAAATGAATTGTTGCGATGCTTCTAAGCTTCATCAACTTCTTCCATGTGTTTTTTTCTTCTACCTAACTATCAACAAAAAAATTGCTATATTGAAGGAGCCAAATTAAGATAATACAATATTATGAAGTAATCTGCACTCCCTACGTGTTAACTACATTATAAAGATCAAACACAGCTTAAATTTAGATAGTGATAACCTGAAAATTGAAAATAAATATATTATTTTTCTTCTACCTACTTGTTAACAAAAATTGTCTTGTTACCTAATGGTTGGGAATTTGAAAAAAAGAAAAGTCAATTTATGCAAGGGAAAAACATGATTTTGTAAAGATTTGGTTGTGTGCAAACATGCGAAGTTCTTTAGTGTGAAGAATACAACGCATATAGGGCAAGAGAAAAACATGATTTTGTAAGATTCCATGGCAAAACCGGCTTGGCAGCTCAACTCCCATAAAGGTTTCCCTAGCACAATATAGTTTGAATCGGAGTCACCAACTAGGATGTATTAGGATTCTCACGAGAACGTATTTGTAGAAAACATAAGACTACTTTATTGCAAGAAAGTTGGTTACAATGGAGAAAGTAAAAGCAAGACAACTAGCGCTGACAACGTTCACTTGAAGGCAACTAGGGTACGAGACTCGTAATCTTCACCCCATCTATAACTGACCAAAGGAAAAACCTTAGTGATAGCAGTGAGCATCAACCTAGTTATTATGGAGAAAAGCCAATGATTACAAAGGGAAGTCCTAAAGCTAATTACAAAGTAACAATATTTACATATGATAGATACTGTTAGAATACCTTTGGATTCCTCACCACCAAGAATACCATTGGATTCCTCCTTCCTAGAATTGGATCCCTTTTCTTTCTTTTTCTTTCATCTTCTTTATTTTATCACCTTTTCATAAATTGTTATAATTAGTTTTTCCTTTGTAATAGTATATATTAGTAAGTCTTGTATTGTAATTAAGGAGGTGATTGTAACAATGTAACCCCTCGTGGATTTCTTGTTCATTAATACAATTTCTCCATTTCAATGTTATATAATTTATCATGGTATCAGAGGAAGGTTTTCTCATCAAAGAGTTTCCTTCTTTCTCGTATTTCTAGTTTTGTTCTAAAATATCAATTCCCAGAAAATCCATTACCAAACTCCTGCAAATCTGCAATTCGATTTTCGCATCTAGAGCAACCCAGTTGATCATTGATTGACTGGTAATTCTGATGGTTCTTGATGATGATGTTGTTGTATAGAATTCAATCCATTCTTCAACTTTTTCTCACCTAATTTTTTTTTTGTTTCACCTTTTCCGGCAAAGCCGTCGATGTCGCCGACTATTTCTCTGACTGCAACTCCGGTAGCTTCGCTGCCAGCTTCTTCTGCAGCACCTACTTCATCAACAACAACAACCGCGTCACTACGCGCATCTCCGAATCCCTCCGGCGTGCCCTCTCGCAGCGCTGTCCAGATACCATGCCAGATTTCAGATCTGACCAATACATATGCTTAATCACCTCTTCTACCTTCGCTGTCTCCGTCCCTACATCTTCACCCCAACTACAAACCCAAGATCTAAAACCCCAATACTACAACCCCAAGCTTCCCCTCAAATCCCTTCTTTCTTCAGTTTCCTCTGCAGAGATTTCAGCTCGTTGGCAACATCAGCCACGGTTCCCAATTCCTCTAATTTTCAGTCCTCAAGCCCCGCATCTCCTCTGCTTTCTGTTCATGGACATCTGCCGCCTCCACCGCGGGTGGTGTCCTGAACAGGTCCCTCATTCAGAGCAGTAACATCCACGGCCATTGTATGGCCATCACTGCCGGTGTCAATCATGAACTCACCTGCCTCACCGTCGTCGAGGCTTCAAAAACGCTCAGATCTGACACACCACCACCACCACCAGCAGATACCCAACTCTCACTTACTCCTTTCCAACAGTGCAGCACCGGCGTGACCGGTCGCCTTCAACCACCGTCACTGCCTTCTCTCTCCCGTTCTCGATCCCTATCTCGGTCCTCTCTCACATGGTAACGGTCTCTGTCGTAGTCCCGGTCATAATCTCGATCGTAATCTCGGTCCCTGTATCTGTAACTGTCTTTTTTTTTGATCCCGTTCCCTTTCCCTTGCTGGACTTCCACCACGATACAAATTCTTCTGCCAAGAAAACAGACCCATATCTAATTTTCTCTCTCCTCTAGCGCTAAGTCTCTCTCTTTCATTCCGACGAGCTTCCAACTCTCTCTCTCTGCTATTTCTGATATGGATCTAGAAAATGCAGAGCAGCTCATTTACCCTATCTCATTCAATTTCCCTTCCCAAGCTTCGTCAACCTTCCATCCTCACCGGAACCTCAGATCTGACCTCCGACAGAGCCGCCCTTGAGTTTGGGGAACTTTTTCGTCTTTATCTTTCCATTATCTCTCTTCAAACTCAAATTGGTCTCTTCATACCACCTTAAGTTTGAGGGGGCGTGTTAGAATACCTTTGGATTCCTCACCACCAAGAATACCATTGGATTCCTCCTTCCTAGAATTGGATCCCTTTTCTTTCTTCTTCTTTCATCTTCTTTATTTTATCACCTTTTCATAAATTGTTATAATTAGTTTTTCCTTTGTAATAGTATATATTAGTAAGTCTTGTATTGTAATTAAGGAGGTGATTGTAACAATGTAACCCCTCGTGGATTTCTTGTTCATTAATACAATTTCTCCATTTCAATGTTATATAATTTATCAGATACTACACTGCTGGCACCATGCACGTGTACATGGGCATCCTTTTTGGTGAGCTAAGGCTGTGGGGCCGTTGTATTGAGAAGCAAAGGGTGCATGGGCACTGAGAAAAGCCACAGACTGTTGAACCATGTTGCACACAGGCGTGAGCACGACCAAGAGGAAGTGTCATTGGAGTGCTGAATAGGGCCTTTGGACCGAGCTCTGTGTAGGCGTGTGCAAAGCAAGGTTGAATGAGTCACAGAGGCGCTTAGTAGGCGCAGTGCTACACATGGGCGTGAGAACAACAATGAGGAAGCAAGGACGGAGGCACTGAATGGGACCTCGAGGGATATGGACCGTGTTGTGCACGGGTGTATGCACGGAGTGTTTGCTGTCAACATATGGGATGGAGGGAGGTCCCATGTCAAACAAAGAATGTATAATTTCACTTAAATCAAAACTATGAAAATGTTTCAAGTTAATCAAGTTTCCAAAAATTTTGGGAACTTCAAAACCGTGTCCGACTAGTAAGGTCTGAAAATTGTAGAGCTTAGTGATGGTATCCGGAAGTCTGCAAATGTCAGTCTCGATCTGAGATATCAAGATATATCAAAAGCTTTAACTTCCATATTGAATTGGGCAACACTTCAATATCATAGTTACCCAATACTAAAACACGCAAGCATTTGAAGTTTGCTAACAACTTGCCATCAAGATCACTTTTTATGATTAAAGTTTGCAACTTCGAACAAATTTTCTTTGAATCTTTCGGAATTTCACTTAAGGAAGAGATCAAGAATATATAGATGCACAACAATATAAATATCATTTATCGGCTGATTAGACTCCAAAGTTGAGCAATAATCATATGCACAGGTGGAGCCACATTGGGGCAAGTGGAGGCGAACGCCCCCACTTGGTTTTGGAAATTTTTTAATTGTATATGGGGTATTTTTTGAAAAAAAAAAAATATATATATATATAGGAACTTATGTGTAGAATTTTAATTTTTTTTAATGTATATGGGGTATTTTTTGAAAATATAAATATATATAAAAACTTATGTGTAGAAATTTATACTTGAAAGTAACCAAAGTGTAAAAGAACAAAACTATACATAGGGGTTTTATTTTTCTTAAATGCTTATCAATTTTATAAGAAGTGATCTCTTATAAACCAATCAATTTTTTCACAAAGTCCCCATGTGGGACTAACTCATTTTCATTACATTTTTCTATCTCAAGTAACTTATTTTAGGTGACAATTTCTCATTCATCCTGTAATTATTTTAACCAAACAAATATACAATTTCAATGTCCTCACGGAGAACAAATCAAATCTATAATAATATTTCACAACATAGTGTGAGGTTCCACTCAAAATTACAAATGGCTCTAAAATGTTATTTACCGATTTTTCCAACACTATCAAGGTAAATCCTTTCTTATCTACTTTTTAATATTAGGTGTAATTAAATTTCTTAATTACTTATATAATATTAGTTGTGATTCTTCATTAATTGCATAATATTATTAATACTATTATATTTGCATTATATTATTGTAATTTATTGTAGTTCTTTACATTCTCTATTTGAGTTGTATGAAGTATTATTATTAATACTATTATGTTTACGTTCTATGGCTTTAAATATATTTTTATGTATTTTGAATTCCGCTCCCAATTAGCCAGATTCCTGGCTCCACCGCTACTTGTATGATTTATTCAGCGCAAGATCGTGAACAACATTATGCATCTTGCAACTTGTGATGGAGTTGTACTTATCTTTCTTTACATGTTGTAGCAAAGAATTTAAAAACAAAGTATTGAAATACTTGTTACCGATATACTCCATCGAAAAATCATTGCTATTGGGAGGACAAAGCCACCCTAGGGCCATCCAAATTTGTATTAACTTACTTTTTTCAAGGTCAAAATCTTTCGGGAAAATTAAGCAAAATGCAAAACAATGCTTCAATGATAATGGTAGATGCTCATAGCTTAGGTCTAGGGTTGGTAGGACTCGACCAGTTCTATCTTTCAAATCCCATAACTGATTGCTTTGGATGGACCGCCACTCAATTTTGGACTTCTTATAGTACATTTAACTTCCCAAAGCCTTTATCGCTAATGGTAGACCCCCACACCTTTTAACCATCTCTCTACCCATATCTACCAAATTATTTGTCTCCACTGCTCCACCCACTGTAAATGCTCTCCGTTTAAACATGGTCCAACTATCTCCGTATGAGAGGCTACTCAATGGATAAGTAATATATGCTTGCATGCTTGAAACAACTTCAGCACTTCGTGTGGTTACCATAATTCTGCTCTCACTGGAAGCACTTATTCCCAACAAAGCCTTTCTCAAGCAATCCCATTTGTCTTGATCCTGATTCCACACATCGTCTAATACAAGTAAATACCTTTTTTTCCTTTCAATCTTGGCCCAAGCACATTTCTAATGATTCCGACAATATTTGACAGTTGGGTTTTATCTCCGGTGACAAATTATACCATCTCGTTTAAAAGCCTTATTACATCAAAATCTACAGAAACACAGACCCATATTATTTCATCGAAATGCGCGACCTCCTTGACATGCTTGCAAACCAGCTTAGACAAATATTTTTCATTTGCTGAAAAACATAGCATGTCTACTATCTTTGAAACATCATCATCCCTTCCCACAACTTCCGAATCATCTACGAAACTGTGAGTCAGCCGAATTTCATTATGCTTGATGGAGGTATCCCCAGCTGCAATAAGCTGAACAAGTCCAATTTTAGTTCCTTTTTTGTAAATCTCATCTAGTGATTCATTGATACTTCAAATCTTATGAGCCATATTTAGAAGAAACCAAAGTGGGTTTTCTAAGGGAGAAAATAGGCCATAGCAACCAGCAAAGCATTCAAATAAGGCTTGTACCTTGTTCCTCTTCGGGTTCTCTACCTTGCGTCGAAGAGTTTCATAGGTGAAGTCATCCAATACATCATCAACATTATAGGCCACAATATTCAACTTCTTCAGCCAAATCCCCACGGCTTTCAGATGTGACTTGTTGTTCTCAGCAGCATCAGAGAGTAGAGCTTGAACCAATCCGATGCTTTATAAAGTTTTATTTTGTCCCCTTCTTTTAAAAATGTGTCTTCTTGAATAGAAAATTTAGATAGTTGAAACTGGAAATATATAATCTAGTCAATACAAATTTACTACTACTATACCAACTATTGAAGAAAAATGTCATCTTTAATGAAAAATGTAACTATTACTCTTTTCTCTTCTCTTTTCTTACTATTATTATATTATTCAAGTTGCAAGCATGATCCATAATTCATGGAGAAAAAATATAATTACAGAAATACCCGTGTGATGCCTTTTACCTTTTTTGCTGTGCTGTACTACAAAAATCAACTCCTTTTATTAATTTTACTCTTATGGTTTGTAATAAACTGCCAAATTAGTTAAGTCCTTATAAAGAAAATAATATTTAGGCTTTATAAAAGAACAGTGTTATTTACCCTCATGTTTGTCCCAAATACTCCTTAAAGTAAATTTATTATCACTAACACTTCTTAAGATCCACCTAATAATAGATGAGTGCAATCAGATATACTCAATCTAATTGGGAAGAGTTTATTGCTAAAAACTCGCCTAACATCATATAATGGAATGTTGGAGTCTTTCAAAAAAGGTCCACATAATGAGAGCACCTCAGGTTTGTCACAAACAATCCTTAAGGTAAATTTATTATCAACTAATACTTCCTAAGACCCGCCTAAGAAGAGGTGTGTGCAATCACATATACTTGGTCCACTTGGAGATAGTGTGTTGCAAAGTACTCGCCTAACATATGTCAATAGAAGGGGTGTTTATCATAAATAAAGGGATTGTTAAAATGTGTTTTTAGTTAAATTCTGGAGGGAGTGTTTGTGACACATTTGGGTTCTGGAGGAGGTATTTGTGACACATTTGGGGGTGTAAATAACATCGCCCTTATAAAAAATGAGCTATTTTCTTTTCTTACTTTTTATATGTTTCTTTCTTCTAACTACCTATCAACAAAAATTCTCCTGTTACCTAATGGTTGGGCATTTGAAAAAAAAAAAGTCAATTATTGCAAGAGAAAAACATGATTTTGTAAAGATCTGGTTATGTGCAAGCATGCGAAGTTCTTTAGCCTAAAGAATACAACGATATAGGGCAAGAGAAAAACATGACTTTGCAAGATATCATCGCAAAATTGGCTGGGCAGCTCAACTCCCATAGAGGTTTCCCTAGCACAACATATATAGTTTGAATCGGAGTCACCAACTAGCATGTAATAGGATTCTCACGAGAACGTATTTGTAGAAAACATAAAATTACTTTATTGCTAGAAAGTTGGTTACAATGGAGAAAGTAAGAGCAAGACAACTAGTTCTGACAACATGCACTTGAAGGCAACTCGGGTATGGGATTTGTAATCTTCACCTCATCTATAACCGACTAAAGGAAAAACATTAGTGATAGTAGTAAACATCAACCTACCTATGATGGCCGAAAGCCAACGATTATAAAGCGAAGTCCTAAAGCTAATATTACAAAGCAACAATATTTACATATGATAAAGACTCCACCACTAGCTCCATGCGCGCGTAGATGGGCATCCTTCTCATTGTGGGAGCATTGGTGACTGGGTGAGCAGAGAAGGCCAGGGTCGTTGTGTTGAGAAGCAAGGGATGCAGGGGCATTGAGAAAAGCCACAGCTGTTGAACCATGCTGCACACGGGTGTGAGCACAACAAAGAGGAGGAGGCCACGGAAGGGCTGAACTGGGCATTTGGACTGAGCTTCACATAGGCTTGTGCACAGTGAGATTGAATGGGGCACAGAGGTGCTGAGAACGTGCAGTGCTACACATGGGCATGAGAACAATGAGGAAACAAGGACAGGTGCTGAACGGGGCCTTGGGGAATTTGGACCGTGCTGCCCATGGGTGTGTGCACAGAGTAGTACAGTCAACATATGGGATGGAGGGAGGCACCATGTGACAACAAGGAATGTATAATTCCACTTGAATCAATATAATTAGCTCCATTTCAAGCAGAACATCAGCAATTGCGCAAGAAATTTCCCCCAAAAGCAGCAACCAAAATTCCACTAGCATTGATCCCATCCTTACATTACAAAAAATTTGTGAAATTAAAACCTCAGACACCTAAGATTGTGATACATGCAATTGTGGGATTAGGACAGGAGTGAAAGAAAGAGTTAACGCTCACAAACATACTCATATCTCACCATACATGTCATTTTACGCTGAATAGATATATACGTGCATAAACTAAATGAAATACAATGATCAATGAAGCATTGACACCGGTAAGAGTGCTATAATATAGCCAACATGATAACGTAATGTTGACTTAATAAATCAAAAAGAACTTAGGAAACCTCATGCCAACGGCATAGGATAAATAAATCTTTATTATAATTATACATAGAATGTGATAAATTATGCATTAAAAAATTCAAACCATAACTAAAATATATCATAAATGCACTAAACCATAAGTTAACTCTTAAATCCATCTAAAGCATTACACTAGTACTATATATACTAATACTAACATCAAAATATAGAAAAGCAAAGTACTTCTACACTTCTATTTTCATATATTACAGACTTTAAGAAGTATGTTTACATCTTAGCCATACCTGTGACGTCTCTCTTGTGTGTCCGAGCCGGGTCTTTCACATGTTAGTCTATTTAAAATTCTTAAATTATCCGACACGGTTACTTCATCTCTGGCCTATTGTCCCGTTCCTCCTAGATATGATGCTTCTACTTATAAAACAAGTTGTTGAATTTTAGAATGCTATTGAGACACCTACAGCAATGAGTGCACATAATTAGAAGGACTTATTTAGAGCTTTTTCAATCTGAATGAGCAATTATAAAATCGCTGACCTTATCGAATACCAGCCTTAGATCAACGTGCTTTATCTTGTCCCTATCCCTTCTCTGAATTACGCTGTTTGCTGATAAAAGCTTTTTCCTTAGTCGAAACAAAAGGGAATGAACAAATCAAAAATTGTATGAACAAATCAAAAAAAGAGAGCTATAGGAAACCAATACTATTTGTATACATATATTAAACAGAAAAAATTTCACCATCATCAACATCAACAATGCTAGCCCGAATGTACATTATAGTAAAGAGATGTCCCACGTCGCCGGGTTACAAAATAATTCAAGGTTTCTTCGGGGGTTGAGTTCTACCTGTAAGTTCTGCAAATTTCCTTTCTATGAAATCAAGCAGGGCCAATTATATAAAAGAAAAATCTATTCCATATCTATGAAATCCTAAAATACAATTATCATGTTTACTTTTGGGAGAGATGGTTCTTAACATGGTATCACGGGTTGGTTTTCTAGGAGGTCTAAGGTTCTAGCCTTGGCACCTCCATTCCTCATTTCTTAATCCGAAATTCAAAATTCAAAATTTGTCTGCTCTCCACATACTAGTACGGGGTCGCACGTGAGGGAGGGTGTTAAGCATGATATTCATTACGATTCCTTCTCCTAACAACTTAAGCTTTTGGGAAAGATGGTTCTTAACAATCCTTAAGAGTGAAAATAATATTCATTACGTCTTCTACACTAATTAGCAGTTATTGAATGTCTGGAACTTGAAATGGCAGGAAAATCAAGGCCTAGGTGGAACCTTTGACACAGCAATACAAGATTGCAACATGCTATACATTTCACTTGATCATCTCATGCACATAAGAAATGAGGAAATAACAGGTCAGTGAGGACTCATTAAGGTCGAAGTTGCATTGGAAATCACTTAACTTACTAAATAGAGAGAAAAACGCGATAAATGAGAAGGATAACTTACTAAATTTCAAGATAAGTATCATGTTAGAAGATAGCGTTTCCTTATCTTGATGGGCATATTTCTTCAATTTGTAGTCATACCTGCAGTCTTTTGGTTAGATAACGAAGAGTACAGTGCTTGGGATATTCTGAAACTATCCAACAAAATTTTGAAGAAATATATTTATTGTTATTGATGCCACCGGGAGTCAACTCTCAAGCATATGGCTAGTTATCTGCATCGACAAAAGCTGGATAAATTTACAGCGCACCATGAAAGCCAATGGTTTGGAGTTCTTTGCAATTTTGAAACAACTACGAAATTAACCAGAATTTGTGGTTACAAGAACAGTATTGAGTACTTTTGGGATATTCCTAAACTATGAAAGAAAATCACCGTCAAATAACTCCTCAAAATCAGCTGCTTCCCTATTAATAATGCCGATGTTGTGAGTGTTGCAGCTCTTTGTTGTGTGCATGGGACTATGGGAGAAAGCAAGACAGCAAAGAGATCCACTAAATATCTTTGAAACTTTTTGCTCTATAATTTATGACGCATTGTTCGCTACCTGAATCGGAAGAATGAAACTTTCAAAGATATTTGAAATTTATGGTCTCATGTTGTCCTGTCATAAAATAAAAAGAACTAGTAAAAATAATCGTAATTACATTAAGTTAAGCATTTGGACCTTCTCGTACTTGTTTCAGAATTTTTAAGGAGATGTGTTAATTAAATGATGTTGCATACATGGGCAATAGTTTCGACTAAATGGTAAATAATTAGATGCAATAACTGAAGAGAAATTATCACTAAGATAAGACAGAAGTACCCTTGAATTTAAGGGAAGAGAGCCTGTAATCCTAAACAACATCCATGTACTCCACATCCTTTGAAAAGTCTGCATTTTATTTGAACAAGAAAGGTTAATCATGCATCCAAGCTTCAAATTAGTTTTAGAAATGCAAAGTTACAAGTCCAACATAATAGAGGACATATTATTGGCCATTTAGAAAAAGGAAAATTGTATTCGGAAGCAAGAACTCTAACTTACTGATCTCGATTTTAAATTCAGCACAGAAGTTAGAATTCTGCCTGAATCAAACAATTCATCTACTGATTCTCTTCCATGAACCCTTGACACCCGCATAAGTTGAGATATAAAATTCAATCATCAAAACATAGAATCCCATTTACATATATAAAAATGTACATTTGTGGAACTTTGCCCCTAAGCAGATGCAAAAATATCAAACTCAGCTATAAAAGAGTGAAGAAATGAAAGGAAGTTAAGTCATTTAAAGGGAGCTTAAATGTTCACAATGTAAATGAGTACCCAAGTGATAAGATCACGGCTGCTTCATTATCCAATGGAGGAGCCGTTTCTTTATATTGTCAAACTCCCAATCACCGCTCATTTTGCTGTATACATATAGTGATATGACCCTAAAAAAAAAATATTTTGAACTGAATTTATTGCTCTGTTATGTACAAGTAATCATAAACTCCAGGGACCTCTCAAAAGTATATAATTGGCTGTATTTTCGTCTTAGCACAAACTGAAAATCACTAGTGCTTATGGAAAATTTATTCAAACAAGTATAGGTGGATCTCTACATATTAGATATCAGCAAACAAATAATTCCATTTGAAGGACTATATACATCCCAACTAAATTCATTGGGCTAAGTGGAATGTATACATATATATATATATACGATATTCACAGATATAAAAAGATAAGGTGAACAGAATGAGCAATAGTAAATGAATGTAAGGATTGTTTAAGTAACTTACTCAATACTCTCCCATCGATGTAGATTGTAGTAATATGATTTTCCCACTCTAGGAAGGAACCCTCATGCATCTTTCTTCTAGGTTGTAGCAACTTGTCAACCTTTTGCAATTGACAATTTGAAGACGTACTCCGTGGAGACGTGCAGACTTCTGACACACTTGTCAACTCAGCACAATTTCTAATATAAAGTTCCCATCTCTAAGTGGGAAGACTTGGGTCAAACTTGGTAGACCAATCAACTTCATATATCCTGAAATAAAGACTTCCCTCACGGACGGCAGACATGGCATATTTAGTAGATTGGGACAGCCAGAAATGATCAACTCTCTTACTGAAGGAAAGTGACTTGGCACAGTTATTAAACTTGAACACATTCTAATCTTCAACTTTTCCAGGCAAGGAAATACGCTCATTGAACCAGATTGCTGCACTGCTTCCAACCATTTCTCTAGCCTTGGCATTCGCTTTAGAGTGAGTTCTCTCAATGCTGGAAACATCAAAACTTCAACTGACCCGCTGCTGCTACTACTTGCACCACCACCAGCTGCATGCTTCCCATATAATTCTGACCCGATAACTTTCACATTACCCATCCCAATTATCTTAACAACTTTGAGATTACTAAGGTGCCCAAGTGGCGGGATTCGCTCGCATCCATTGCAATTACATAGTTTGATTTTCACCAAGTTGTGAAGTGCTGAACATGGCGGACTTTCCGCCATCATCCATGATGGAAATTTCCCACCCACAAAGTTTTCGATTGTTAAGCCTCTCAAAGTCGAGTGCGGTTCAAGACCTTTCAAGACATCCTCATCATTGCACGCCTTGTTGCTTCTCTCATCATTTCGAAGAACCATAGGGGTAGCCCAACAAAGTCTTAATGTACGGAGGTGTGATTTCTTAGATAAATTTGCATCTTTTGCTTCTCCATAGCTTTCCACATTCTCAAGCCCGAAAATGGTTAAATCGCCACTAATATTGTCCAAACTTCCCAATTCCTTAATGTGACATCCCCTGTCTCGGTTCGCTGCAAAGAAAGGTAATGTCTGTAGATTAGTCAATTGCCCCACCCCAATAAGCATGCAATCCTGAGATTCGACAATACTGCCACAACAAAAATGTCTCAAGCTAATCAAGCTTCCAAAATTTTTCGGAACTTCACAAACCCACCCAAGTCTTAAGGTCTGCAAATTATAAAGCTTAGTGATGGTATTTGGCATTGAAGAGATTGAAGTCATTGAGATGTCAAGATATCTCAAATGCTTCAACTCCCCTATCGAATCTGGCAACTCTTTGATCCCAAAATTCTCTAAAACTAGAACACGCAAGCATTTCAATTTTGCTAACAACTCGCCATCAAGATTAGCTTTTAGAATTAGCGTCTGCAATCTCGAACAAATTTTCTTTGAAATTTTTGGTATCTCTTGTAGGGAAGAGATCAAGGACAAATGCACAACACCAGAAACATTATTCATCGGCTGACTAGCATGCAAACTAGAGCAAAAATTCTTTGTCAAATCCAGTGCAAGATCATGAACAACATCGTGCATCTTGCAACTTGTGATGGAGTTGTACTCATCCTTCTTTGCATCTTGCAACAACGAATTCCAGAACAAAGTATTGAAATAGTCGCTACCTATATCCTCCATCAAATCATTGCATGTGGAAGGACGAAGCAATCCTAGGGCCATCCATAGCTGTATTAACTTACTCTTTTCAAGGTTGTGATCTTTCGGGAAAATAGAGCAGAATGCAAAACATTGCTTTAACAACGATGGTAGATGATCATAACAAAGCTTCAAGGTTGGAAGGACTCCATCCATGTCATATTCTATATTCCATAACTGACTGCTTTGGATTGATGACCACTCAAATTCAAACTTCTTAGAGTACATTAAACCTCCTAAAGCCTTTATTGCTAATGGCAGACCTCCACACCTTTTAACCATCTCTCTACCCATATCCACCAAAGTATCTGTCTCCATTGCTCCACCCTTTGTGAATGCTCTATGCTTAAACATATTCCAGCTATCCTCCTCTGAGAGTCTTCCCAATCGATGAGTAAGAGACGTTTGCATACTTGAAACAACTTGGTCACTGCGTGTGGTCACCATAATTTTGCTTCCACTGGAACCAGCTATTCGTAACAAAGCATTTCTCATGCGATCCCACTTGTTTGCATCATGACTCCATACATCGTCTAACACTAGTAAACACCTTTTTTCTCTAGTGTTGTCTCCGAGCTTTTTAATGATACCTTTAAGATTTGTCTTTTGGGAGTTGTTTTTGGTAAGAGATCCCACCATCTCATTTAAAAGCCTTTTTTCATCAAAATCTTCAGATACAACGACCCATATTCTTTCATCAAAATACTCCTTCACCTTGCCATGGTTGAAAACCAATTGAGCAACAGTCGTCTTCCCTTGACCCGCCATTCCAACTATGGCGATGACCATTAAATTTTTTCCATTGTCCGGACATAACAGCATGTCTACTATCTTTGAAACATCATCATCCCTTCCCACAACTTCCGAATCATCTATGCAAGGGTAAGTCGGCAAGATTGTAGGAAGTCCGATCCTGTTTCCTTCTTTGTAAATCCCATCGAGCGTTTCATTGACATTCCTAATCTTGCGAACCATATTTAAACGAAACGCAAGTGGGTATTTTGAGAGAGAAAATAGGGCGCGTACCTTGTCCCACTTTCGGTTCCCTACCTTTCGTCGAAGAGATGTATACGTGAACTCATACAACAGAGCATCGGCTTCATAGGCTACAGCATTCAGATTTTTCACCCAAAGTTGCACGGCCACAGAGTTCAGTTCCCTCAGCCAAATTCCCACAGATTCCGGTTGGATTTTTTTGTTCGCATCAGCATTAGAGAGTTGAGGTCGAACCATTTCCAGACTTTCCTTGAGCCTATTGATCTCATCCTTAAAACCCCGAGCAACGCTAACCTCATTAACTACAAGAGAAACTACCTTGCTCAGCGTTTGTTTGGCAACCTCACATGCAAAAGCTTCAGCCATCTCCTTTGATTGATGAAATTAAGAACCAACTTAATTAATTTGTTAAAACAAAAATTTCACTCAGTCCTCACAATTGTTTGTGCTATTAACACAAAGAGAGAGAGAGAGAGAGAGAGAGAGAGAGAGAGAAACAATAACATGTAATTCTCCATTCATTTACTGGAGAAAAAAGATAAATATTTTTTTTTGTTTTGATAATGATAGAAAAGATAATTAATTACTAACAAACCCACGTGATGTGATGCTTTTTGACTTTTTTTTCCTTGACCGAGTCCGCGCGTGGTTTTTATTAAACTGTCTAAATTAATTGAGCTCTTTTCATAATTGCATCCAACCGCACAAGTTGAAATTAACTCGTTTAATTTAGGGCGGTCATGTTGGCACTCTCAAAAATATTTAATTGTATTTTTACTTTAATTCAGTCATTTGTAATCGAGTAAAGTATCTATTATTCGATTGTTGAGAACCGAATATAAATCTATATACTCGGTTTTTGACAACCGAATAAGGCATTTTCAAATTTTTTTAAATTTTTGCAAGTTTATATTCGGTCCTTATTCGGTTGTTAAGGACTGAATGAAAAGTGGGAGTGTTTTCAAAAAATTTTGAAAGTGCCAACATCACCACCCTTAATTTATAAATATATCATTGATTTTTTTAAGAACTTGCACCGTATTTTTATAAAAAATAATTATACGGGAAATTGCAAGGAAACAAAAAAAAACTCCATACATATTTGCCTTACCCTTACTAATATATATATTTTTTGCTTCGTACGAATATAAGTTACTCTTTTAGTTCATACTATTCATCTTTACTTGCATGAGAAAAATTTTAACATATAATAAATTTATATCTTGACTATCATAAGAAAATAAGTTCGTCTACAGTATAAACTTCCATATCCAATATGAACGCTCTAAAAGAAATAATATTTATGCTTTATTAAAAGTGACCCTTTTTGTTGTTGTTATGCATATCTATATCTATCTATCTCTATTTATTTATTTATTTATTTTATATATAAAAGTATGAATAAAATAAATTTTGTTTTTCTTTTTTATAGGGACTATTATGTTTTTTGGTTTTAAATTTTTTTTTTTTAAATTTATATTAAGTAAAATATTACGAACATACGTACTTTTATAGTAGTGTGCAACTAATCCGATGTACAGATGCTTTATAAAGTTTTATACTGTTATTATCTTTTAAAAATGTGTCTTCTAGAATAGAAAATTTAGATAGATGAAATTGGAAAAATATAATTTAGTCAATACAAATTTACTTCTACCAACTATCGAAAAATGTCATCTTTAATGAAAAATGAAAGTATTACTTCTCTTCTATTTCCTTACTATTATTATATTGTACAAATTGTAAGTATGATCCAAATTCATTGAAAAAAAATAAAAAGATAATAAAAAACCAAATCAATGTGATGCTTTTTGACTTTTTCTACTGTTGTACTACAAAAACCAGCTCCTTTTTGTTAAGGGTGTTGTTATTTATACTTACTAAATTTATTACAAAGACTTCTCAAAAGTAAATTTATAATCACTAACACCCCTTAAGACTCGCCTAATGAGAGGTGGGTGTAGATACACACACTCGCCTTACTCGAGAAGAGTTTGTTTATAATAACTCGCATAACATCGGGTAATGGATTACTTGAGTGTTTTTCAAATAAGGTTAGCCTAATAAGAGGTGAGTGCACTCACATAAACTCGTCTTACATGAAGAAAGTGTGTTGCTGAGCGCTCACCTAACATTAGACAATGGAAGGGAGTGTTTGTGACAAATAAGGTGATATTAAAATGTGTTTTTTAGTTAAATTTTGGATTGGGGTGTTTGTGACAAATTTGAAGGGTGTAAATAACACCGCCCTTTATTAAAACCTTCTTATAAAGAAAATAATATGTAGAGTTTACAAAAGGATGTGCTATTTATACTCTTATATTGGTCACAAACACTTTTTAAGGTAAATTTAGGAAAAATGACCCATAAATACACTTTTCAGCCCACCTTTACCCATTAAATCTTAACAGGCAAAAATTTAACCACTAACTATAAGAGATTGCTTCTTCTTTTTCTCATTAATACAATTTCAAAATATCATTCTGATTTTACCCTCCTATTTAAACATAAGTAAAAAAGATCTTATTTTGAATTGCCATTCTTGCTCAACACTACTAAGAAATTTTCGATCTGCAACGGATTTTAAAACACGAGCAAGATAGAGGGTGTCATTCACGATAATCATCTCCATTGATTTTCACAAATTTTCTTTCTTCACAAATTTTCATTCTTTATCTCCATTCTCCATCGCTATGGTTAACACAGATGTTCTATGCGTTGGCACTACTGATGGAGTAGAGAGAGTAACTGGAGGAGAGAGAGAGAGAGAGAGAGAGAGAGAGAATGGAGATTTGGTAATGGGAAAGGAGATGGGAGGTTTTAGAGAAAGAAAGTGGATCTAAGAGAGATGATGCCTCTCCATTGCGAACATTTTGATGTGTGAGATGTATGATAATCGAGTTTCATCTTTATCTTAATTTGATTTTTTATATCATCTTTTTCATTATTTTTTGTGTTTTATTGTAATTACTACCCCCCCAGTAATCTAACAACAGAGCGAAGATAAAGAAAAATTAATGTTCTACTTTTATTTTATTTTAGTAATACGGGGATTACTGCCTCCAGTAATCCAACAATAGAGCGAAGAAGAATGAATGTTCTACTTTTATTTTTTTTGAGTAATCCAGAAATTACTGCCCCAAGTAATTCGGATCATTGCTCCTAATAATCCAACAATAGAGCGAAGATAAAAAACGGATTATTGCCCCTAGTAATTCGAATTACTGGCCCCAATAATTCGAATTACTGCTCCCAGTAATCCAATAACAGAGCGAAGATAAAGAACAAATTACTGCTTCAATAATCCAATAATAAAGCGAAGATGGAGAAGAATGGATGTTCTAATTTTATTTTTTTTGAGTAATCCGAGGATTACTACCCCCAGTAATTCAGACTACTACCCTCAGCAATCCAACAGCTGAGTGAAGATGAAAAAGAATAGATGTTATACTGTTATTCTTTTTGGCATTGAGTAGCTTTACATTGGTAGTTTTGCGAATTACTGGGCAATAATTTCTAGTAATCCAACTAAAAAGTGAAGATGAAGAAGAATCGGATTTCACCTTTATCTCGGTTTGATTCGCTTTAATGATTTTCGATTCAGATCTTCTCATTTTTCGTGATTTTCGAATCTTCTAACTTCAATTCTGATCATCACGAGTTCATTTTATGCCATGGATGATAGTCGAACCATATTTTCATCTTGGTTTGATTTTCAAAAACTTCCATCCTTCATCTCCGCTCTTCATATGAGTTAATAGTCATTTTTTAGCTGGATAGGAGTTTGTGGGCAATATATATCTTGGGGTGTACTTATGGGTCAATGCCCCGTAAATTTATTATCAGTAACACTTCCTAAAATCCACCTAATGAGAGGTGAGTATACATACACTTGGTCCACTTGGAGATAGTTTATTGATAAAAAATCACCTAATATAAGGTAACTGAGTGCTGGAGTGTTTTTCAAATAAAGTTCGCTTAATGAGAGGTGAGTGCACTCATATAAACTCGTCACAAATGGAAAGAGTGTGCTGCAAAGTATTCGCCTAACATCATGCAATGGAGAGGGTGCTTGTGATAAATAAGGGGAGAGTTAAAATATGTTTTTAGTCAAAATTCTGGAAGAGTGTTTATGACAATTTGGCAGTGTAAATAACACTACCCTTATAAAAAGTGAGCTCTTTTCTTTTCTTACTTTTTATAAACGACTAGTCTTTGAGCGCGTGTAATGCACGTGGCTATTAGTTGCCATTTTTAATTGATTCTAACATCTAATGTACACAATTATATTTGAATCTATCTGAGTTATTTATTATTTAAAAGAAATCATTTTTTGTATCTTTATAAATTAGGATAGCTATATATTGTTGTTAGTATTAATCTTTGATTATATTTATTTAAATTAATCATATCATTTGTTTTCACCGTTCAATACATATTGGATTGCATAGTATATTTAGATTTTTGGACTTTAGTATTTATTTTTTTTATTTTCAAATTAGACATTAGATAGTGTTAAAGTACTAAATACCATTTTATTTTATTTAAAAAATATATAAGTCAGACATTAGCTACTATTTTATAACAAAAGCTCAAAGAATGCCATATATCATACCAATTAGCCCACACATAATTCTCATTACCCACCCATTCTATTTAGCATCATAAACCAGCCTACATCAAAGTTTTCAGATACAACGACCCATACTCTTTCATGAAAATGCTCCTTCACCTTGCCATGCTTCCAAACCAACTGAGCAAGGGTCATCTTCCCATGACCCACCATTCCTACTATGGCGATGACCGACAAATTATTTCCACTGTTTGGACGTTGCTGTCAAAAAATTGAATTTCATTTTCATTACCTTTTACAGAGAACCATATACAAATATTTATATGAGGTTTGCAGGCCTAATTTTGGTGATACAAGATACAAGGCTAGAATCAAGGTTTACCCTTGATTAGAGGAATTCTACAGCTATAATAAATCTGTTAATTGACAACTCATGCCAACACTCCCCCTTAAGTGGAAGCATCCAAATTCTTGATGCGGTACTTGTCCAATGAGTTGTAGAAATCCTTGCTTGACACAGCCTTTGTAAAGACGCCTGCTAATTGATCTTTGGATCTCACGAACGGAAACCAAACTATTTTAGCTTCAAGCTTTTCTTTGATAAAGTGTCGGTCAACCTCCACGTGTTTGGTGCGATCATGCTGGACAGGATTGTGAGCAATGGCGATAGCTGCTTTGTTATCACAAAAAAGGTCCATCCCGAAGCTAAGAGCAAATCCAATTTCAGTGAGAAGTGTTTTGAGCCAAAGGAGCTCACAGAGCCCTTTAACCATGCCACGGTATTCTGCTTTCATGCTTTATAATGCCACCACCTTCTGTTTCTTACTTTTCCATGAGACAAGATTCCTTCCGACAAATATGAAGTAACTAGAGGTGGACCTTCTGTCTATGATATTCACCGCCTAATCCACATCTATATAACCACTAACATCGAGATTGTTGTTCCTCGTAAACATAAGTCCTTTTCCCAGGGAGGATTTTAGGTACCGCAAAATTCTGGTCACTGTGTCCATATGATCTTTACTAGGCTGCTGCATAATTTGACTTACTAATGCTCACGGCATAAGCAATATTTGGACGAGTATGTGATAGATAAATAAGTTTACCAACTAATCGCTGGTACTGTCCTTTGTCCATCGGCGTTTGGCTAGTGTATTCGCCAAGTTTGTGATTTTGTATAATTAGAGTATTTGCTGGCTTATAGTCCAACATTCCTACCTCCGTTAACAAATCTAATATATATTTTCTTTGTGAGAGAAATATTCCATGCCTTGATCTAGCAACCTCAATTCCTAGAAAATATCTAAGCCCTTCTAGATTTTTCATCTCAAACTCGGCAACCAATTGATTTTGAAGCATGGTTATTTCCTCCGTATCATCCCTTGTAATGATCACATCATCAACGTATATGATTAAGGCTGTTAGCTTTCCATGTTGGTGCTTTAAAAAAAGTGTATGGTTAGAATTACTTTGGCAAAAACCATACTTTTTCATTGCAAGGCTAAACCACCCAAACCATGCTCGGGGTGATTGTTTTAGTCCATATAATGCTCGCTGCAATTTACACACAACTTCAGATGATGTCGTGTAGTCAGAGGGAGTATCCATGTACACTTCTTCTTCAATGTCACCGTGGAGAAATGTATTCTTTATATCGAATTGGTGCAGTGGCCAGTCTAAGTTGGCCGCGACAGATAACAAAATCCTAACAGTTGTTAGATTGGCTACTAGTGAAAATATTTCTTTGTAATCGACCCCGTAAGTTTGTGTATATCCCTTTGCTACCCGCCTCGCCTTGTAGCGTTCTATAGATCCATCCGCTTTGTGCTTGATGGAGAAGACCCATTTGCACCCAACTATTTTCATGCCTTTCAGTAATGGGACCAAGGTCCACGTTTGATTCTTCAATAGAGCCTCCATTTCTTCCTTTTCTGCCCGAGTCCACTTAGGATCTGCTATAACTTCCTGGATCATTTTAGGAATGTGACATGCATAAAGTTCATGTGCAAACCTTTTTAAAGGTTCAGGCAGATTTTTGGTGGACACATAGTTGGCAATTGGATACTTTGACCTTCTTTCTTTTATATCTGGAGAGTATCGGTTAAATGGCTTGCCATGTTTATGCCTGAAAGGTAAAGTATATCCGATAGAAGCATCTATTGAAACAAGTGAGGGAGTAGTACTGAAGTTACTTACCTCGGGAATATTCTCGGGATATCGGTTTTTAGGTACTAAGAGATTGGGGAATTCTTGTTCTTCTTCCGTTGGCATGAGCTCAGTGTCTAAAGATCTTCTAAATTTAGCGGATATGTCTAGCCTAGGAGTTGTATCAACGGAGTCCTCGTTAAGTATTAATGTCTCATTCTGATCTTCAAGCCAACTAAAATTCAACCACTTTGATTCTTCATTTGAAGTTTCCCCCTGAAGAGAAGAAGTGGATGTCGGAGGATGATAAAATAATTCAAACTCCATAAAAGTGATATCCATAGTCACATAGGTACGCCCGGTGACTAGATCATAGCAACGATAGCCTTTTTGATGTGTGGCATAGCCTAAGAACAGGCCTCGAAGAGCACGCGGGTCAAATTTGGTGCGACGATTCTTAGGTATGTGCACATACGCCACGCACCAAAATATGCGAGGATGGATCATTAGGGCAGTAGGTAGGGAAACTGAGGCTGCTGCCAAAAACTACAAAGGAGTATTAAAATTTAAGACCTTTGATTAAATGTACTGTAGTGGAGACAGCATCAGGCCAATGTCATGCAGAGACATGAGCACCAATGAGGAGAGCTCGGGCAGTTTCAAGAATGTGTTGATTTTTGCGTTCAGTAATGCCATTTTCCTGAGGTGTTTGCGGGCAAGAGGTCTCATGGATAAGGCCATGATCTTGAAAATAAGTTTGAAACTAGCGATTAACATATTTGCCACCATTGTCGGAGCAAAGAACCTTGATTTTAGCTGAAAATTGAGTCTGAATCATAGTATAAAATGACTGGAATACACTAAACACTTCATCCTTATTTTTCATCAAATATAGCCAAGTCATTCGGGTACAGTCATCAACAAATATCACAAACCAACGTACACCAGAAATAGTAGGTAAAGGCGATGGACCCCACACATCATAATGGATTAGCGCAAAAGGTTCATCACTTTTATTATTGCTTAACGGATAAGTAGTACGGTGACTTTTAGCTGGAATGCAAGTATCACATTTTAAGCTAGAAATCTGTACATTAGAAAATAAATCTGGTAACAAATGATGTAAATAATCAAATGAAGGATGTCCTAAACGACGATGCCATAACCATATTTGTTGAATCTTGGTGCCAGCTGATGAGGACACATGATGTGCACAACCCAAACTGAAATCTTCATTGTAGTACAATCCCCCTCTCTTAGCACCATGCCCAATGATCTCCTTGGTGAGAATATCCTGAAGAAAGCAAAAATCGGGATAAATTAACACCACACAATTTAGATCAATCGTAACTTGGCTAACAGATAATAATTTGTGGGATAAAGATGGAACAAATAATGTATTGTGTAGTTGAAGAGATGGGGATAAGGTGACAGATCCAGCTCCTGTAACTAGTGAGACCACACCATTAGCATTTTTAATGCTAGTTCACCGCGGAGGGGAGTGGTGGGAGAATTCTTTGGGATCAAACATCATATGATCAGTAGCCCCGGAGTCAAGAAGCTAAGAACACATCGATGACCAATTAAAACTCAACTAAGGTTACCTGGATCAGCAGAGGAAAAATCGCGTGGTGACAAAACGGTGGGAGGGCTGAGTGATAGACTCGGTTCTACTACTGCCACATCAGCCTTTTCTGAGCCTTCTACTTTATCGGAAGCATTTTTTTTCTTTTTCTCTTGGAGTTCGTGCCACCAATCGGGATACCCAATTAATTGAAAACAATTTTCACGCATGTGTTTCGTACTGCCACAATGAGAGCATTTGAGTCCTACAGTTGAAAAACGAGCTTTAAAAGAAAATTTCCCGACTTGTATAGAAGTAGATTCCGAGGGCGCTGAAGACTCTAGTTTGAGGCCTCTTAAGGCAAACATTGCTCCTAGAGTTGGTTTGTGGTCACCTCCATTCATCACCAATTGGCGAAGAGCCTCCCTACGAACATATGCATATGCTTGCTCTACGGAGGGGAAGGGTTGCATTTGTAGTATGTCGCTCCTAATATTGTCCAACTTGTTGTCAAGGCCATCCAAGAATACATAAACCCGATCTTGTTGGAGTAGATTATTGTAGGATTGTATATCGGCAGGACATTACATTGGATTAGGTTGTCGAAAATCGATTTCACGCTAGAGACGTTGTAAGTCGGTATAATATTTTTCCACGGATCCACCTACTTGGCATAGATGAGATACTTGACGCCGAAGATCATATACTTGAGAGGTATCTCCACCATCAAAATAGGTGGTGGCAACTGTAGGTCGGATTTCAACCCTAGAAGGGGTGAATATGGTTTTAAAAACTTAATGCGGAATTAAAAAAATTTCTAAAAATGTTTAAGCGAAACAAATTTACTAAACTAGTAAATCAAGGAAAGCAAACAATTAATCCCAAGGCAAGCAAATAAGCAATCTCAAAAATAAGCAAGTAAATAAAGGGATCGAGTAAGAAAGATTGAACCGATTTGAAGGCCAAGATTTTTTGTCCTCACAGTTTTTGTTTACCAAACCATAGTCCACGCTCGGTTAGTTCTCCGAGAAGTTCCACTAATACCGTTTTTCTTCCAGGTAAAAAACAAACCTCTACAAGTGTTGTCGTCTTATTACACTCTTACAAATATTGCTTTACCACAATATTCACACAAGAACCCCTCTTGCTAATCTATGAGATTTACCTCTCACAAATACTAAACAAGAATTTACCTTCTTATTTTCCTAAGAGATTTACCTCTCATAATTTAATACAAATTGTTTGGTGACTCACACCAATGAATAACAACTCTTAAGTGTTTAAAGAATACAATTGAAGCTTATACTAGAGTTATCAACATTGATCAATAAGTTTAAGCTCAAATATGATGAATATGATCAATGCAATAGCTTGAATATTGAGAATATATGAAAAATGAGTTTGTATGATCATTCAAGTGTGTAAAAACATGTCTAAAACCTCATATATATAGCTTGTGAAAGAATATGGCCGTTTGAAGTGGTTACAAGGAGTTATGGGTCAAAACTAGACATTTACCAATTTTTCAATGGCTAGATTTTGGCCTTGTAGTCGACTCACCCAAGTTCCATGTAGTCGACTACATAGTGTAGTCGACTACGTGCTTCTGCCCACCCATGAACACTTAAACCTAAAATCAACCGAAAGCTTGGGGAGTGTTCTAGAGGTTATTCTAAGCATGTTGGAGTTGGTTAAAAGCATTAGATCAACCGGATAGATTATATATGATTTTTACAAGAAAATCGGTTTATGAGAAATAGCTTTGCAAAAGAGGTTCAATTCAAACTTTGATTTTGAAAGAGTTTGAATGCAATGAATGATACATAATCATAGTTGATCGAGCTTAATTGATCAATGATAATAATTTTACATAAAAAGCTAAACACTCACTCATGTAACAAGTTTACAATTCTTCAAAGTGCTTGAACTAGTTTCTTTGTTCTTCACTTGAATGCTTAAGTTTCATCTTGAACATGATTGCTTGAATGTGAGAGTTGAGGGGATCTCATGAAAAGGTGATACACTTGATAGTGTTTTGGTTTTGATCCTCGAGAAGCTTCGGGAATTCAATGGAGCTTGTTAAAATGATTTAAGCTAAATTCATTCAAAACAAATGTTAAATACACATGATTAACTTTTTGTCATTATCAAAATTAGATTAAAACCTTCTAGGTCAACAGCAACAGAATCCCAAACCTATTTAGCACTGGGAAGTCTAATGAAGTTCTTAATTAAGGTTGGTTCCATTAAATTAATCAACCAGCCTTTGACTACGGCATTATCAGTATGCCATTTTTCGAAGGACGGGTCTGCCCTAGATGGTTGAGTTACCTCACCATTTATATAACCCAATTTATTTTTTCCAAATCATGAGATGTACATCTCAATAACTTGGGGCCATAAAGAATAGTTGGAAACATCCAACTTGATGCCAATCGGGACGGACACAAGTTCAATGGGTATTACAGGGGCTTGAGCTTTGGACATAGCTTCGGCAAACTGAGAAGTGAGTAGTTCAGAGAGAAGGGTACGGGGGTCAGTAGAACTGCCGGTTCTTATCGGGGTCTCCAGATCTTCCATGTAAGATCGAGGGTGGTAGGAGACTCCGAGACTATGGTATGTGATTAAATTGCTAACCTGATGGAACCTCCCTCTGATACGTTATCAAAAGTTTGAATTTCATTTTCATTACCTTTTACAGAGAACCATATACAAATATTTATATGAGATTTGCAAGCCTAATTTTGGTGATACAAAATACAAGGCTAGAATCAAGGTTTACCCTTTATTAGAAGAATTCTACAGCTATAATAAATCTTTTAATTGACAACTCATGCCAACAGTAGTAGCATGTCTACTATCTTTAAAACATCATCATCCCTTCCCACAACTTCTAAATCATCTATGTAAAGGTGAGTCAGCGGGATTTTATTATGTTCAATGGTGGTATTTGTCGCCCCAATAAGCTGATCAAATTCGATTTTAGTTCCTTCTTTGTAAATCTCATCTAGCGCTTTATTGATAGTTTTAATCTTATGAGCCATCTTTAGACGAAATGAAAGTGGCTGGGTTTTTCGACAAGAAAATAAGACTCGTACCTTGTTCCTCTTTAGGTTCTCTACCTTGCGTAAAAAGAGTTTCATATGTGAAGTCATCCAACACAGCATCAACATCATATGCCATAGCGTTCAGTTCCTTCAACCATATTCCCACATATTCCAGTTAGACTTTTTTGTTTACAGCAGCATCAGAGAGTAAAGCTTGAACCATTTCCAAACTTTTCTTAAACCTTTTTAGCTCATCCTTGAAACCCCACGCGAGACTCACTTTATCAGTTGCGAGTGAGATTACCTTGCTCAAAATTTCTTTCGCAATAGCACTCGGCAGAGTTTCAGCCATCTTCTTAAATTTCATATTTGAACTCGCACAAGAAAGAATCGGTTGTTATGTAAAACAAAATAATGACTCTTAGCAATTGTTTAAGCTATTAAAGATAGTGAATGACTAACTATTAAATATAATACAAAGGTAGAAGATAAAACAAATCAAGGACAAATCTCATTCAACGGTTATTGCAAGCAGTGTTTTAAAAGGCGTTTCTGGGCGCGCATTGAGGCGCGACTTGATGCGCTTTTGTGTAAAAACGCGTCTAGGCTCATTGAGAAGAGCGATTTGCACAATAGGTGCACGCATTTCAAGTCGGACGTATGCTTTTTCATCAAGGCACGCGCCTTTAACGCTGAGGCATTTGGTGCGTACGTTTAGGTTGAAATCTATACCTACGTACTAAACTTGTGAGATGGAGATGCGAAATTGAGGTGCAGGTTGAATGGAAGAAGATGACAATGAAGATTGGACGGCGACAGAATAATGAAGATTGGACGGGGATGGCAATGATATATCGGACAATGAACACATGTGAGAGAGAGAAGATGGAAGATGAAGATACTGATCGAGAGATGGAAGATGAAATTGATGAGAGGCGGCTGGCTTGTGTGGGTTTGAGAAGTAGGTTTTAACTTTAAGTGGGAAAATGACCTAACTAGCCTTGGTGTGTTAAATATTTACAAAATTATTAATAGGTCTATTAAATTAATAAATGTTTTTTTTTATTCCTTAATTCATTAAGTTGGTGTTTGAACACAAAACTATTAAGGGGGAGAATTCTTAATTTTAATAAGTTACAACATTTCCCCAAAGTTATTTTAATTTAGCACTTTGTCTCTTAAACTAAAAAATTTGATAGTAAAATAGCATAAAAAATTTATTTTATGCTTATATTAATTAATTCATATTTTTTTAATATAAAAAGGAGTTGCACAAAAGGCTTACGCCTCACCTCATTGAGGCTTACTCCTCTTCTTTAAACAAGTAAACGCCTAGAATTATGCTTGCACCTTTTAAAACACCGATTGCAAGAAACTGCCTTGTGGGTAGGTGGCTGTTGTTGTCACCAACATTTTAAAATATGGCAGTAGGTTTGTTGCTTTCCTTTATCACTATTCTAATATTTTTACTTGTCATTTGCCTTGTGGGTAGGTGGCTGTTGTTGTCACCAACATTTTAAAATATGGCAGTAGGTTTGTTGCTTTCCTTTATCACTATTCTAATATTTTTACTTGTCATTTTCCATTGTCAACTTTATAATCCAATATTTCTTAGCTTTAAGAGAGTGGATTCCGGATTTAAGATACAGTTCTTCCCACTTACTTTAAGAGACTAAATTTCTCTGAATGCTTTTAATATGAATTTTTAAATGCTCCTCAATCTTAAATTAGGAGTTTTATTTGACTTTTTAATTCTAAGAAAACATTAATGTCAACTTTCGATGAATTAGCCCACACTTGACTAGATTTCTCTGAATGCTTTTAATATGAATTTTTAAATGCTTTTAATATGAATGCTTTTAATACAGTTCTTACTTCTAATTGTTCTCCCACTTACTTTAAGAGACTAAATTTCTCTGAATGCTTTTAATATGAATTTTTAAATTAGGAGTCTTATTTGACTTTTTAATTCTAAGAAAACATTAATGTCAACTTTCGATGAATTAGCCCACACTTGACTAGAATCAATGATAAAGAATACAACTTGTTTTTTATGGTGAGATTTGGAGCATTTTATGAAATGGGACTCTTAATTTGAAACATCCCCAAAACTAAAGTGACTCTTAATTTGAGACGACAATGACATTAACATGAAGTTTATTACAAAAATAAATAAGTGAAAAATCAAGTCAAAAGGAATAACAAAATCTACCGTAAAATTCAATATCCAAACTTTCTAGTACATGCCAATTACAATTAACTATTCACAAACATGCGTACCTTAGCTTCATCCTAAAAACCATATCCATATGATGGATGCATTCCCCCAGTTTATTTATTTATCTAAATGACAAACCACTAAGAGGGAAATTAGAAAACCTGCAAAATTTAAATGAGGAATGATAACACAATACACAATTCGTCAATAAACCAAGAAACTCTTTATCCGGAATTTCTACGAACACTTGGTGTGTAGAATTTAACCAAGTGGAAGGATCGACAAAACCGGCGAATATAGCGTAATCAAACGATGCAATAACAAGTAATCAACGAATCAATAAAAACAACAAGAATATATTGTATATTTAATCATTTTCTTCCATTCAACCACTAACTGCTACTTCGCTTGAACAAGGTATGTGTAATTCAACTCAAATCAACACTGACATAAGTGCTCGTCCATTTATCGAAGCTCCACTTTCTACAATAGCTCGGCCTGAAAATTTTATAATTACATCCACCTGAATCAATATAATTATTCCATCCATTCTGACGGACTATCCTAATTACTATTTTAAGATACCTAAACTTTTTGATAAATCTATTTATTTATTACACTAACTTTTCGTACAATAAAATAATTACATATACCTAGTAGCATTTTTTTTATACAATTTATTTATTCCATCAGTTGAAAGACACATGTATGGGGTGTTTGTTTTTGTCTCTAATATTGATTGAGACGGTTTTAAGTATTTATATGTGTAATAGGCTATCTTTTTATTTTTTAAATTGTTAAGAGGTTAATGATTATTTATTTTTTTAATGATTAAGGTGGTGTTTGGTTAATGTTTCTAAACAAGTTTTCCAGATAAGTTTTTAAAAATTTGGTGTTTGGTTGAATGTTTTGAGTTAAAGTTTTTATGTTGAAAAGTGAATGTGGTTTTGTTTGACTTTTTTTCAACCAATGAAAAAAGCGCATAAAAAATTTTAAAAAATAGTCACAATAGATCTTATTTTATAGATCTCAATGAGTAGGTTTCAAATATATATTTTTTATTATTTTTGAATTTTTGGATTTAAAGTTATGGCGTTTTAAAAAAAAAATAGAGAGAGAAAGTATAGTGAAATAATTTTTGGGAAGTGTGAAAGTAGAGTTGGTTTTGAGTTGAGTTTTTAAAATTTTGAGAAAAAAAAAAAGAGAGCAACCAAACACAACCTAAGCATTCAGTATTGATTGAGAGGTATTAACTCCGCTAAATGCTTAATGTTTAATTTAAACCATTGTTTTATACAAACACTTCAATTTCGAAGTCTCATTCAGAATAAAAACAAACAATATGCTTATAATTTGAATTCAGCACTAAGCATTTAGCAATCAGCGTTCAACAATCAAAGATTAAAAAAAAAAAAAAAACACCCATAGATCAGTTATTATAAATGATATTAACTATTGAGTTATTAAATGATATTATCCATTGAGTTACTTCACTTTTTATATTCTAACTTAAATTTATCCGCACATAAAAATCGATAATTAACTATAAAATTTAAACTCATTTTTCAACAAAATGAGATAATTAAATTCAATTTCTTCACACAATTATATATAATTACCAAAAACAATATTGCTATAGTGCATAAAAACTTTAACCAAGAGTAAATAAATATACTTTGTTAGGATATATATTATTTATTTAGTTTCCTTATTTATTAAATTTCCGTATTGTATTATGTTTCCTTTCTTGAGTAGGAGGTTAAGGTTAATTAGTTTCCTTTCTTGAGTATGATGTTAAGGTTAATTAGTTTCCTTTCTTGTGTTTCATTCAAACCCTATATAAAGGATTCTTTGTATCAATTAATTAATCATCCAATCCAATACAATTTATTTTCTCAAATTATCTCTCTCTAGATTATTTGACTTGGTGTTAAAGTGGTTAATCCTCGTTGTTAGGGTTCATAGAGATCGACTTTGTCGTTCAAACGACCATCTTCATTCTTGTCTTTATTCTCGTCAACTCGCAATTTTTGACTGCTTCGTTCATCAACCATCGACCTCCAAATGCTATCAAACTAGACCAGTAGCTTCTCCTTCCCAAAAGACCCATTCGGCATTCAAATCATCCCGATTGAAGCCTTCACGCACCGCATCAATCCTCAGATTTTTTATTTTCCAGATTTACATTTACAAATGCCCTACCCTTGAAATTTTTCACCAACCTCTTTGTCTCTTTCAGACGATCACAATGCCACCAGAATCATCCCAAAAAACCATCACACGCGCCCTCATGCTCGGCTTGTTCTTCCTGGAATCCGTTTCCACGCGCGCCGTCAGATGTCGTTATTTATTACCGTTAAAGTTAATGGCCTTTACGGTCAAACTTAACGCCATCAACGTTCCCAAATTTTTGGTTAATTACAGTTTGACCCCAGAAGTTTTGGTTATTTGCAATTTAACCCCTAAAAGTTTTGGTTATTTGCAGCTTAACCACCAGAATTTTCTGTGACTTGTGTTTTGATCAAGAAAGTTTCTGTCCTTTTCAATTTTACCCAAAAGTTTATATTTGGCCCCAAAACCTCCAGTTTTAAGCAGATTATGTCACAAATTTTTGAGACAACTCACAATTAATTCCGCTGAGTATTATCATGGGAAATGCAAGTGAATCACAGGTCCAAAAGGTTGAAGTGTCTGTTCGAAGTTCAGAAGGAGGTTCTTTTGGAGGTACCAAGTTCAATTGTATTAATTTTCCCACAGCATCTATAGCATGTCGAGATAAAATTTGTACAACTTTAAAGGTTTCTCACTTTGTTAATTATGATACTTGGATTATTGATTCTAGCGTATCTGACCATATGACTTATAATAAATCTTACTTTACTGAGTTATTTTCTCCACCAGTATCTTATGTTACCAATACAAATGGTGAAGCATTTCCTGTGTTAGGAATATGGTTAGTCAGTATTACCCCGACTTTAGAATTTCATCATGTTTTATATGTTCCTGCCTTTTCTCATCACCTACTATCTGTTTCTTAATTGAATATTGAATCCCAATGTTCTGTGACCTTTTATCCCATGTATATCCTTTTTTCATGATCTTCTAACCAGGGAGGTGATTGGACGGGGGTATCTGAGGGGCAAATTGTTTCATTTGGATCAGACTTACGCCAGGGAGAGACCAGGTGCATCGTCCTGCACCGCTTTAATTTCAAATTCTGACAAATTAAGTGAAGTCTAGTTATGGTATCGCCGGTTAGGGCATTCCTGGTTCCGTATTATGAAAAAAAACTATACTTACTTTGTCTATTGGTGTTGATGAGTCTGTTTAACGTTGTGAAACTTGTGTCTTAGCCAAGAGTCATCGTACTACTTATTCTCCCAGTATTTCTAATAAAAGTACTCTCCCTTTTCAGTTGATTCATTCTGATGTTTGTGGGCCTTCTAAAGAGTCCATTGTTTCTGGTATGCGGTACTTTGTGCTATTTATTGATGATTGTACAAGACTGTCATGGGTAGTTCTTCTTAAAACCAAAGACGAAGTCTCTCCAGCCTTTCAAGCTTTTCACAATCTAATTAACACAATATAATAGCACCATTAAAATTCTTTGGTTTGATAATGGGGGGAATATGTTAATAACGCCTTTAGCAAATTTCTTTAAACACATGGCATTGTTCACCAAACCACGTGTCCACAAACACCAGAATAAAATGGAGTCTTTGAAAGGAAAAACCGTCACTTGCTTGATATGGCTCGTGCCCTCCTTTTTTATGCTTATATGCCTAAGTACCTTTAGGGTGATGCTATAGCAGCTTCCACCTACATCATTAATCGTCTTTTGTCTAGTGTCCTTTAGGAAAAAATTCCACTTTAGGTGATTGCATGTCATGTGTCGATACCTTCGGTTCATAATCTTCCGACTCGTATTTTTGGTTATTTTACCTTTGTTCATGTCCCTAAAAATAAGAGATTCAAATTAGATGCTCGAGCGATTAAGTGTGTGTTTGTCGGTTATGGGGGGTTCTCAGAAAGGGTACAAGTGTTATTATCCACTTACTCGAAAGTATTATATTACTATGGATGTTACTTTCTTCGAGGATATGAGTTATTTCTCCTCACCCGACTATGCTCTTCAATGGGAGAATTCACATTTTGAAGAGCTAACTCGTAGTGATGAGGAAAATTCACAGGGGGAAGATGATTTACAAGTAGACAGAGTTGAGGTTTCAGTTCCAGTTAAGACATTTAATCCTCAAATTCACTCGGAAATAAAAACTTTAAATAGCATCCAGGTTCAGACACCAGAAGTTCAAGTCACATTTGCTCCCTCTGCTGTTGCTCATACCTTCGATCCACAACTCCCTGATGCTAAAGGTCACTCATCTGAGGTATGTCCACTCACTAATATTAATAGTAACGATCTAATGTTGGACAATATATGTTACCCAGTTGGTCAACCGGTGGTCAGCCAGCCAAAAGATATAAACCTACCCTTCATGCAAAATCAAAGTATCCAATTGTTAATTATATCTCTACTAGTAGATTATCAAAGTCATATGAATCATTTGTGAATCAAATATCTGTTGTATCAGTTCCTAATAAAGTGGGATACCTTGGATGATCCTAAGTGAACGAGGGCAATGGAGGAAGAGATAGAGGCGTTACAGAAGAATAGTACATAGCAACTTGTTCCTCCACCACAAGGCAAGAAGGGTGTAGGTTGTCATTGGGTGTTTACCATAAAACACAATGCGAACGGTTCTGTAAATCGGTATAAAGCCCGACTTGTATCCCAAGGGTTCACTCAAACGTATGGGATAGATTACGATGAGACCTTTGCTCCTGTCACAAAGATGAATACTGTTCGGGTCCTATTATCATTTGCGGTGAATTTTAACTGGCCTCTTCAGCAGTTTGATGTCAAAAACTCGTTTTTTCATGGAGAATTAATTGAGGAAGTTTACATGGCTCTTCCACCAGGATATATGGCAACTTCTCCAGGTAATTTTGTTTGTAAATTGGAGAAATCACTATATGAAATCAAACAATCACCTCGTGCATGGTTTGGAAGGTTCTCACAGTTCATGAAAAAGGTGGGTTATAAACAAAGCAACTCAGACCATACCTTGTTCATCAAGCATCAACAAGGGAAAGTAGCAACTTTGATTACTTACGTCGATGTTATAGTGATCACTGGTGATGATACTGTTGAGATTGATAGATTGCAAAGGTAGTTGGCCTCCGAGTTTGAGATGAAAGACTTGGGTGAACTTAAGTATTTCTTATGGATTGAGGTAGCAAGGAGGAGTGAAATGATCTACCTGTGCTAAAGGAAGTACATTTTTGACTTGTTGGCAGAGACTGGTATGTTAGATTGCAAACCTGTTGACACTCCTATTGAACAGAATAATTGCTTAACAGAGTATCTGGACCAGACACCTACTGATCAAGCTTGCTATTAAAGATTAGTTGGGAGGTTAATTTATTTAACCCATACCAGGCCATATGTTGCATATGCCGTTAGTGTGGTAAGTTAATTCATGTACAATTCAAGTGAAAGTCACATGGATGCTCTAGTTAGAATTTTGAGATACTTGAAGTCGTCTCTAGGCAGAAGAGTAATGTTTTCTAAACACAACGGCTGTCACAAAGTTTGTGGCTTCACAGATGCGGATTGGACTGAGAGTATCACTGATAGAAGGTCAACATCATGGTACTTTACCTTTATAGGAGGTAATCTTGTTACATGGAAAAGCAAGAAACAGAACGTTGTTGCTAGATCTAGTGTTGAGGCTGAGTATAGAAGGATGGCTCACGGAGTATATGAATTACTGTGGTTAAGAAATTTGATGTGTGATTTGGATTGCAAACCTAAAAATGCTATGCAGTTGTACTGTGACAACAAGGCAGCTATTGATATATCACGAAATTCAGTGCAGCATGATCGTACTAAGCATGTGGAGGTTGATCGTCATTTATAAAAGAGAAGATAGATGCCAACTTTGTTAGCTTTTCTTTCATCTCTACTGAAGAGCAGTTTGCAGATATCCTCACAAAAGGAGTTTCTAGAAAAACATTTTATGACTCACTTAACAAGTTGGGCATGTTCGATATTTATGCACCAACTTGAGGAGGATTGTTAGAATATATATTATTTATTTAGTTTCCTTATTTATTAAATTTTCGTATTGTATTATGTTTCCTTTCGTGAGTAGGAGGTTAATGTTAATTAGTTTTCTTTTTGTGTTTCATTCAAGCCCTATATAAAGGGTTCTTTGTATCAATTAATTAATCATCCAATCCAATACAATTCATTCTCTCAAATTATCTCTCTCTAGATTATTTGACTTACTTGCCTTTACATAATTTGATGTCAATCAAAATAATATAATAGACGATGTAAGGAAAATATAAATAATTCCCACGTTTTATAGTGGTGGAATTTTTTAGACAAATAGTGTTTTTGATTCTAACAAAGAAACATATCCATCCAGAACAAAAATTATGGGCTTTGAATTTGGCCACTTGCACTTCTATTGCATCAATTTGCGTGATCTATTCTTCAAAATTATCATTTTCGGACTTCAACTGCTTGACAAAAATTCTTAAATGAGAAGCCACATTCTCAAACTCTTTTACACTCTTCTACCTTTTTTAGATTGTCAATTACAGGGCCGGTCCCTTGATTTAAAGGGCCATATGCGAAAACTCATAAAAGGGCCCTCTTTTACATATTCATCTAAATAATTATAACAAAAAATTTATATCACTTTATTTGAAGATTAAAAAAATGTAATAGTTTTTTATTGAAAGTTAACAAAAATAAAAAAGAAATAAAATACAACGAGTTTCACCGGGCCTTAACCCTTTTTCTCGTTCTTTTTTTTTAAAGAACGTGGCCTTAATTTACTCAATGGAGTCACGCCTCTTTAATCAAATGGGCCCTTAAATTTTCATATTTAAATTTGGGCCCTTCATTGTCAATAACAAAATAAAAAGGAAAATTCGGGCCCTTCTGTAATTAATGTTCACCTCCCTCAAACAGCCAAAAGGATGCAATCTGCCAAACCAAATGAACTGTTCTGCAATGCTGTTTACTCCCATACACCTCCCTCAAACAGCTAAAAGGATGCAATCTACCAAACCAAATGAACTATTCCGCAATGCTTCTAACTTTTGAAGCTTCAACAACTTCTTCCATATGTTTTTTCTTCTACCTACCTATCAACAAAAATTGCTATATTGAAGGAGCCAAAGTATGATAATGTAATATTATGAAGAAATCTGAATTGCCTACATGTTATTAATTACATTATAAAGATCAAACAAACTTAAATTTAGATCATGAGAACCTGAAAAATGCAAATAAACATGTGTTTTATCATCTACCTATGTGTCAACAAAAATGTCCTGTTACCTGATGGTTGGCCATTTTGGAAAAAAAAAAGGGTCAATTATTGCAAGAGAAAAACGTGATTTGGTAAGATTCTAAGGGCAAAACCGGCCGGGCAGCTCAACTCTCGAAAAGGTTTCCCTAGCTCAACATAGTCCAAGTCACCAACTAGGACGTAATAGGAATCTCACGAAAACGTAAAACATAAAATTAAATTATTGCTAGAAAGTTAGTTACAATGGAGAAAGTAAGAGCACTTGAAGGCAACTTGGCCGGGTACGGGGCTTGTAATCTTCTCCCTACTGTGACTAAAGGAAAAACCTACCTTAGTGTGGCAGTAAACATCAACCTACCTATGATGGCCGAAAGCCAACAATTACAAAGGGAAGTCCTAAACGAATTACAAAGCAACAATATTTACATATGATAAAGACTCCACCACTAGCTCCATGTGCACTTAGATGGGCATCATTCTCATTGTGGGAGCATTGGTGACTGGGTGAGCTGAGAAGGCCAGGGGCCGTTGTGTTGAGAAGCAAGGGGTGCAGGGGCGCTGAGAAAAACCACAGCTGCTGAACCATGCTGCACACGGGCATGAGCATGACAAAGAGGAAGTGGCCACGAGAGTGCTGAACAGGGCCTTTGAACTGAGCTACACATAGGCGTGTGCACAGCGAGGTTGAATGGGGCACTGAGGCGCTGAGAAGTTGCGGTGCTAGTGCGCTACACATGGGTGTGACAATAACGAGGAAGCAAGGATGGGTGCTGAACGGGGCCTCGAGGGATTTGGACCATGCTGCGCACGGGCTTGTGCACGGTGGTACAGTCAACATGTGGGATGGAGGGAAGCACTGTGTGACAAGAAGGAAGGTACAATTCCATTTGAATCAATATAATTAATTCTAGTTCAAAAAATAACAATTCATTATTTATATTCTCTACAGTTACTGTGCATGTATTCTTCCTGGATGATATTCTTGTCACCGGGAACTCAAACTTAAAAAATCAAGAGCTTCTTACCAAATTAGCTAATACATTTGCTTTTAAGAATTTTGGTTCACTGTCTTTCTTCTTAGGGGTTAAAGCTTTGCCTTATGCTGCCAGCTTATTATTAATTCACAGGCAAAACACAATTAATCTTTTAGAGAATGCAGAGATGGTTAATGCTAAGCTTGTTCTTACTCCTATCTGCACCATATCACAACTTAGCAAACATGGCAGCATTATGTTCGCTAATCCTATGAAGTATCGTCAAATGCTAGGGGCACTTTAGTATCTTACTTTGACTCAGCTTGGCATTACCTTTGCTATCAACAAGGTATGTCAATTTATGCACTCCCCAATTGATGATCATTAGGTTGTCGTGAAACGAATTTTACGATATTTAAAGTATATTTCTTCTTATGGGTTATTGATTAGTCAAAATTCATCATGTAATATTCAAATTTTTTTCGACTAAGATTGGGCCGGGTGTGTTAATGATAGGCACTCACTGGAGGTTATGTAATTTTTTTGGGCAAAACCTTGTTTCATGGTTTTCTCGCTAACAAAATACGATGTCCAGTTCTTCAACTGAATCATAACATTATATGGTTTCAATATTTTCTAACTGAACTTGGCTTCACAGAATCTCAGTTTCCTATATCTATTTTCATATATTACGCACTTTAAGAAGTATGTTTACATCTTAGCCATACCTATACGTCTCCCTTGTGTGTCCAAGCAAGGTCTTTCACATGTCCCGTTCCTCCTAGATATGATGCTTTTACTTATAAACCAAGTTGTAGTTGAATTCTAGAATGCTATTGAGACACCTGCAGTAATGAGTGCACATAATTAAAAGGACTTCTTTAAAACTTTTTCATTCTCAATGAGAAATGATAAAATCACTGACCATATCAAATACCAGCCTTATCCAAGAGAGAACCTGCTTTATCTTGTCCCTATCCCTTCCCTGAATTACTCTGTTTGCTGAAAAAAGCTTTTTCCTTAATCGAAACAATAGCGAAGGAAAAATCAAAAATTGTATAAACAAATCAAAAAAGAGAGCTATGGTAAAACAATATTATATGTATACACAAATGAAACAGAAAAAATTTCACCACCATCAACAATGCTAGCCCGAGTGTACATTATAGTAAAGAGATATCCCACATCGCCTGGTTACAAAATAATTCAAGGTATCTTCTGGGGTTGAGTTCTACCTGTCAGTTCTGCAAAATTTCCTATCTATGAAATCAAGTAGGGCCAATTATAGAAAAGAAAAATCTATCCATATATATAAATCCTAAAATACAATTATCATTTTTATGCTTAAGAGTGAAAATAACATTCATCGAGTCTTCTACACTAATTCGTTGTTATTGAATGTATGGAACTTGAAATGGCAAGAAAATCATGACTTAGATGGAACCTTTGACACAGCAATACAAGCTTGCAACATGCTATATATTTCACTTGATCATCTCATGCACATAAGAAATGAGGAAATAACAGGTCAGTGAGGACTCGTTAAGGCCGAAGTTGCATTGAAGAAATCTACTTATTTGTTATGGATGCCACCATGAGTCAACTTTGAAGCATATGGCTGTCTGCATCGACAAAAACAGGAGAAATCTATAGAGCAGCATTGAAGCCAATGGTTTGGAGTTCTTTGCAATTGCGAAATAACCATGAAATTAACCAGAATTTATGGTTACAAAACTGTAATGAGTAGTTTTGGCATATTCCTAAACTATGAAAGACCTTCAAATAAATCCTCAAAATCCGCTGCTTCCCTATTAATAATGCCAATGTTGTGGGTGTTTCAGCTCTTTGTTGTCTGCATGGAAGATCATTGAAACTTTCTGGTCTAGAAGACATGACACACGACTGCTCATCAATTTTCAAAAGCTCCAATTGCTAAAACTTGCATTTCAATAATTTCTAACTCCGCTGAACAACATATAATTCCATCCACCTGTATCAACATCATTAGTTCCAGTTGAAGAATAACATCAGCAGGCTGCAGCAGCAGCAACAACTTCAATGATACAACAGCAAACATGTTTCCACCAACAGCAGAAACTCTTAAATGAACCACCAATGTCAAGCACTACTTCCACTAGCATTGATTCCATCCTTACATCACACAAAAGATTGTAAAATTAAGACATCAAACATCTGAAGTTGAGAAACGCTCAATTCTAGGATTGGGAGAGGAGTGTAAAGAAACTCATAATCTTCACCATAGGTGTCCTTTTACTCCATGAGTATGTGTGTGCGCGCGCGCGCGCGCATAAACTAAATGAAATTCAATGAAGTATTGACACTGGTACGAGTGTTATACCCAACACGACAAGGTAATATTGACTTGGTACATAAAAAACAATTAGGACACATGCATCCTAAGAAAATATTTATATTGACATATATACAATCCCATTTTCCTTTTCAATATGTCTAAAAGTGATGGCCTAATTGTCTTTCTAGGATAAAATCAAATGTATCACATCTCATAATAGAAAATAAGATGTATCCTTGATCATTTGATTAACTAGGTAAAAATTAACATTTTCTTAAAAACTAGAAAAGTTATATTGAGACTATTAAATTTGATACGAAGGAAGTAATGTGTCACGTTAATTGTATTTAGGTAATGTGTAATATTTTCTCAAATTTTCAGGAATCTCCTGCCACATGCATCGCATGTTCTTAAAAGCTAGGCATATACAAATGCACTAAATTAAGACCATCTCTAGCAGTATGCGAGTACTATACATAACAAATACTAACATCAAAATACGGAAAAGCAAAATACTTTTATACATATATTTTCATATCTGATGCACTTCATAAAGTATGTTTGCATCTTCAGCTGTACCTGTGACGTCTCTTGTGTGTTTGGGCCGGGTCCCTTACATTTCATTCTATTTAAAATTTAAACTCGCTGATCTTTATCAAATACCAGCCCATCCAAGAGAGAACCTGCTTTTATCTTGGCCCTATCCCTTCTCCGAATTACTCTGTTTGCTGATAAAAGCTTCTTCCTTAGTTGAAACAATAGGGAAGGAAAAATCAGAAATTATAGAAACAAATCAAAAGAGAGAGCTATAGAAACATAATACTAGTTGTATATATATATGAAACAGAAAAAATTTCACCACCATCAATAATGCTAGCACAAAGTGTACACTATAGTAAAGAGAGGTCCCACATCGCCTGGTTACAAAAAAATTCAAGGTATCTTTTGGGGTTGAGTTCTACCCATGTGTTCTGCAAAATTTCCTATATTATATTTCTCAATATGCATACCCTTAATAATTAACACGCTGGGCCAATTATATAAAAGAAAAATCCATTTAAGTCTTCTACATAAATTAGCGGTTATTGAGCGTATGAAACTTGAAATGATAGGAAAATTGGGACCAAGGTGGAACCTTTGAGGATTTTGTTAGCGAAAAGTATCTAAATTAATTGTTTACAATAATTAATTAATATTAAATACAAATAAAAAACTTACAGAGATGTATTCCAACACAACGAATATTTTGGTGAGCGAAATTAGATGACCGAGGCTAGAGTTTGACTCTATGGCCTTGAGGCAGTATCTGCCACGCACTAGTGCTGATGATCTTATGGCAGTTGAGTACCAAGATACAACGGTCACCTCTCGCAATAGTAGCACTCCAAACTGAAAGAGATGGCGAACCAGAACTTATGCTTGGACTCTCTCTAAATGGCAGTAGACTTGAGGAAGAAGGAACAAAGGAAGAAAAGGATGAAAAGTGTCTGATCTTTTTTGGGGCCTAAGGAATGATCAAACTAAAGAGGGAAATCTCCTTTTTAAAGGCAAACAAAGGTGACAGTTGGACACAACCATTGTAACTGCCAGATTCAGAACCATGTTTGGCCGTGCCAAAAGGCACATGACCATTGGGTTTTAAGGCCATGTTAGGCCAACGGGGAATATAAACAATTAGTATGTGGGTAAGGTTTTGGGCTTGGTAAATTTTTTAAATAAAGACCCACCTCTTATGGGCCCCAAGACCAACATTTTAATTTGGTTACTTTTGAGTATAATTTCTCATTCACCCAAATTTATTTTAGACACTAAACAGGTTATGACCTAGACCCGAAGTATTTAATGTGTAAGACCCACATTAAATAAAAGTCAAAGATGGTCAAAACTTTGGTTTTTAAAATAAATTTCCAGCAGCTTTGACACAGCAATACAAGACTGCAACATGCTATATATTTCACTTGATCATCTCATATACATAAGAAACAGGGAAATAACGTTGAGGACTCATTAAGGTTGAAGTTGCATTGAAAATCACTTAACTTACTATATAGAGAAAGAACAACGCGATAAGATAGAGTGCACAAAAGAGCAATGCAAAAGCAAATGATCTAAACTTTCCCCACTCCTCTTGCACATAACACACCACGAGGGAGATAAATGTAGATACGGCCTTCTGATCTGCATCGAATCTGCCGTACTTACCTTCTTATGCGCAGCAAGCCAGGCCAAAACTTTCACTTTTGACGGTACTCCTTTCTTCCAAACCATGTCATGAGGCTCAAAATCCCCTGCTACAGTGGAATGTGTAATAATCTCAAAGAATGACTTTGTTGTGAATTGACCAGATTTATCTCCCACCCACACTCTGGAATCCCTTCCACTTCTAGAAATATTACAATTTCTAATAAACCCCAACATTTCCACATACTCGAATTCCTCTTCTTCCGTGAGATTTCTTCGAAGAATAATGTTCCACACAACATCATTATTTGAACTCCAACTCATATTAGCCGCAATTGACGACTCCGGATGGATAGCCAATCTAGCTATTCTGGGGAATTTAACAGATAGAGTTACTTCACCCACCCATTTATCTCTCCAAAACCGAATCTTGGCACCATCGCCTACTTTGTATCTGATATTTCCCATAAATTTCTCTAACCCTCCAGAAATTGCTTTCCAAGGATTGCGATGAGTCCCCCTAGATACCACATTTAGAATCCCACCCATTTTCTTGAACTCCATATTTACTTTTAATAATAAAGTGCCAAAGAGCGTTTTGTTCTACCGGGAACCTCCATAACCACTTCCCCAACAAGGCTTCATTTCTATTGATCAAATTTCCAATGCCCAACCCTCCCGCCTTCTTGCTACGACCAACCTTCCCCCAACTCACTAAATGCTCCCCCTTCCCCCCATCAAACCCCTCCCATAGAAAGTTTCTCATTAATTTTTCAATGCTTTTGGCGACTGTTACTGGAATTCTAAAGAGAGAGAGATAATAAATTGGAATACTCTCTAAAACCGATTGAATGAGCGTTAACTTCCCACCCTTCGAAATACAACCCTTCGCCCAACCCTCAAGTCTCTTACCAATTCTTTCAATGACCGGGTTCCAAAAACCTAATCTCTTCGGATTGTCCCCCAATGGCATCCCTAAGTAAGACATAGGCCAGCTTCCCATCCTACACCCCACTTCATGGGCTAACGCTCTCAATTCCTCCTCTTCAATATTTATACCCACTAACTCACTTTTGGACATGTTTATTCTCAAACCCGATGCATACCCGAAAATGTCTAAAATGCCAACAATGTTACCGATTTTTACTTGATCCTTAGAAAGAAAAAAATGGTATCATCGGCGAATTGTAAGTGTGACAAGCTCACCCTATCCCTCCCAATAGCGAACCCTTCCACCATGCCTCTACTTTTTGCCTTCTCCACCAATAAATTTAAAACATCCGAGACTAACACAAAAAGAAAAGGAGAAAGAGGGTCCCCTTGCCGAAGCCCTCTCGACGCCTTGAAATTCCCTCTAGGTCTCCCGTTCATCATCACAGAAAAATTCATCGACGACAAACATCCTCGGATCCACCTCCTCCACCTACTACCAAATCCTTTCTTTTCCAACACATGGTCTACAAAGTCCCATTCTATATGATCGTACGCTTTTTCAAAATCAATTTTCAACAGCACCCCCTCCCTCTTTCTATCCCTATACTCTTCCACTCCCTCATTAGCAATAAGAACTAAATCAAGAATTTGTCTACCTTTTACGAAAGCCCCTTGAGACAAGCCCACCGTCTCACCCAAAACTTCCCTCAATCTTAATGATAGCACCTTGGCCATTACCTTGTAAAGACTGGTGACAAGGCTAATAGGTCTAAAATCTTTAAGTTTGGAAGTGGCAGCCTTCTTCGGAATAAGGCAAATGTAAGTGGAATTTGAGCACGCATTCACCACCCCATTGTTATAAAACTCCCTCAAAACTTCCATAACATCCTTCTTAATCACTTCCCATCCCTTTTTGAAAACCTCCAACGTGTACCCATCCGGACCCGGAGATTTACTACCTTCACAAGAGTCTATCGCAGCTTTAACTTCTTCTTCCTCGAAAGGTCTCTAAAGCCATTCTTTACTTTCGGAACTGATCGGACTCCATTCCAACCCATCAAATCCCACGTTAGACCTCTCCTTTTTGGCGTACAACCGCTTGAAAAACTCTACTATTTCTTTCTCAATCTCACTCTCATCCGACACCACCGACCCATCCTCCTTTTCCAGCTTACTAATAAACTTGCTCCCCTTTCTTTGATTAACGACCTTGTGAAAAAGTTTAGAATTGGCATCCCACTCCGTAACCCCCTTTACTCTAGCCTTTTGCCCCCAAGATATTTCCTCCTTTAGAATAATTTCATCTAACTCTACTTTAAGTCTTCTTCGCTTGTCAGCTTTGTTATCGTCAATGGAGCCCTTAGCTTCTTCCTCATCAATACATTGAATATCATGACAAATTTGCCCCTTTTTAACTCTAACATCCCCAAACACCTCCACATTCCACCTTTTAATCTTATGTTTCACTTGCTCCAATTTTTTCATAAATTTGTATCCTTCCGTAGTGACTTTGAAATGGTTACTGCTCTTCCAAGGTCGTGGCACAATCTTCTTATAGAGAGATGGTATTTTAAGGGTGATAAGAAGAAATCTAAAAAGTTATGGAGAAGTAGTTGTCTGGCGGTGTTATGGTGTGTGTGGAGAGAGAGGAATTCCAGAATTTTTGAAGGAAAGGAGGAAAGTGTGGTAGAGATTTGGCTCAGAATCAAGGCTTTGGCCTCTTTGTGGGCTTTTTCTTCAAATGGGTTTGGAGGTCTTTCGGTTTCTGATATAGCTAGAGATTGGAAAGCTGCTTTGGCGTAGCAGAGTGTTGGTTTGTTGTATCTTTAGCCTGGTTTTATAGCTTTTTCGGTTGGTTGTTTTTAGTGTAGGTTTGGGTGGGTGGTCTTTTTGTTGGGTGTTGAGGTGTTGGATGCCTTCTGTGATTTTTATGTTTTTCTCTGTTTTTTGGGGCTGGCTGTGGACGTCTTGTCCACTCTCAGTCTCATTTTTGCTTGTAATCTTGTTTTTTATCAATATATTTTTAGTTTCTGATCAAAAAAAAAAAACTTACTAAATTTCAAGATAAGAATCATATTAGAAGATTGCACTTCCTTATCTTGATGGGCAGATTTCATCAATTCGCAGCCATACCTGCAACCTTTTGTTTATAGAACGAAGAGTACGGTACTTGGGATATTCTGAAACTATCCAACAAAATTTTGAAGAAATCTACATATTTGTTATCGATGCCAACAGGAGTCAACTCTCAAGCATATGACTGTCTGCATCAACAAAAGCAGGAGAAATTTACAGAGCACCATTAAAGCCATTGGTTTGGAGTTCTTTGCAATTTCTAAATAACTATGAAAATAACCAGAATTTGTGGTTACAAAAACTGTATTGAATACTGTTGGGATATATTGAAACTATGAAAGAAAATTTCCTTCAAATAACTCCTCAAAATCCAATGCTTCCCTAATATTTAGGCCAATGTTGTGGGTGTTTCAGCAAGAAAGCAAGAGAAATTTATAGAGTTCCATTGAAGATCATTGAAACATTCCAGTTTGTATTTTAAGACACAATGTTTGCTAGCTGAATCGGAAGAATGAGAGTTCCAAAGATCTTTGAAATTTATGGTCACGTTGTCCTGTCATCAAATAAAAATAACCAGCAAAAACAATCATAATTACATTAAGTTAAGCATTTGGACCTTCTCATACTTGTTACAGAATTTTGAGGAGAGGTGCTAATTAAATGATGTTGCTTACATGGGCAATAGTTTCGACTGGATGGTACACCGTACATAACTTAGATGAAATAACTAAAGATAATTTATCATTAAGATAAGACAGAAGTACCTTGAATTTAAGCGAAGAGAACCTTATATGTTAAGGCCCCTACAGCAACAGATGAAATCTTTGCCATTGTAATCCTAAAGAACATCCACGTACTCCGCATCCTTTGAAAATCTCTGCACTTTATTTTAAGTTTTTAACAATAGAGGTTAATCATCCAAGTTTAAAATTAGTTTTAGGAATTCTAAGTTACAAGTCCAAAACGAACTAGAGTACATATTATTGGCCATTTAGAAAAAGGAAAATTGTATTCAGTAGCGAGAACATTAACTTACTGATTTTGATTTTAAATTCAGCCCGCAGAAGTTGGAATTCTGCCTGAATCACACACTTCAGCATGGAATTCTCTTCCATAACCCCTTGACCCCTGTGCAAGTTGACATATAGAATTCCCTCATCAAAACATAAAAATCCATTTACATGTATAGAAATGTACATACGTGGAACATTGCCCCCAGCAGATGCAAAAATATCAAACTTAGCCAGGAAAGAGTGAACAAAATGGGCAATAGTAAATAAATGCAAGGATTGTATAAGTAACTTACTCATTACTTTCCCATCCATGTAGATTGTAGTAATATGGGATATCCCACTTTGGGAAGGAACCCTCGGTCCATCTTTCTTCTAGATGTGGAGAACCGTAATTTTACAATCCACATAATTTGGTGAGACGTCTCAGAGGGCCTTACAGCTCCAATATTCGGACATAAAAAAAATCTGGAAAAGACACATAGCAAGGCAGCAGCAGTGTGCAATTCCGAGAGAGTTGTGCCCAGTTCTTTTGGCAAACTTGTCGACCTTTTGCAATAGACTGTTCGAATACTCTGTAGAGAAGTGCAAACCTCTGGAACACTTTGTCGAGAATCACATCAAATCAGGGCAAATCAGTTTCCTGATTTGTTGAGGATCACATCAAATCAGGGCAAATCAATTTCCTGATTCTTAGCTGTATAGTTTGTAATTATAGGGATCCTAATTGCTTCCTAAAAATCAGAATTGTATAGCTGTATATTTCTATTCCAGAGCTGTAGCTTTATTTCCTTTTTTATAGGCTATATTGTACCTATAAAAGGGAGAGTATGACTGCTTTCCTATTCAATCAATATACAATATTCTTTTCTTCCCTTTCTATATGGTATCAGAGCTAACATAATTGGCTTCTGTTCTTCCTTTTTTTGTGACGTTTCTCCCTGCCCACTACCATGTCAGAAATATCTGAATCAACCCCTACCACTGGTGCCACTATTAACTCCTCTAAACTTCCATCTGAATCACCCTCTCATTCCATCCAAATCACCACAATTCGCCTCAATGGGAACAATTTTCTCAGGTGGTCCCAATCTGTTCGAATGTATATTAGAGGGAGAGGGAAAATCGGGTATTTAACTGGTGATGTTGTAGAGCCAGAAAAAACTGATGCTAGTCATGCTGTTTGGGATGCTGAAAACTCCATGATAATGGCCTGGTTAGTGAATTCTATGGAGGAGGAGATAAGTGCAAACTACATGTGTTATCCTACAGTTAAAGCCCTTTGGGATAATGTCACTTTGATGTATTCAGACCTTGGGAATCAATCCCAAATATATGAGTTACAACTCAAACTGGGGGAAGTCCGTCAAGGTGAGAATTCTGTCACTAAATATTTTAATATTCTAAAAGGTTTATGGCAGGACCTTGACTTATTCAATGATGACTATGAGTGGAAGAACACGGATGATTGCAAGTACTTTAAGAAAAAGGACGAGAACTCAAGGATTTTCAAAGTTCTGGCTGGGCTCAATGTTGATTTTGATGAGGTACGAGGCAGGATTTTAGGTCGTCAACCTCTTCCTTCCCTCAGTGAAGTTTTTTATGAAGTTCGACGTGAAGAAAGCAGGCGAAATGTCATGCTTGGCAAGAGAATCACTGCTGGACCAGTGGAAAATTCAGCATTACTGGGAACTGCTGCTGCTGCCTATCGCGCCCCTAATAGCTAGCGCCGCCAAGATGACAAACCAAAGGTCTGGTGTGATTTTTGCAATAAACCACGACATACTCGTGAAACCTGCTGGAAACTGCATGGAAAACCTGCTGATTGGAAACCTGTGGAATGGAAGAATAATAAACAAAATGATATGAACCGTGCCTCAGCCAAAGCACATACTGCTGAGACTACCTCTTTTAGTGCAGAACAGATAGAACAACTCCTAAAGCTGCTGAAATCTGCTCCGCCGACTCCTGGTACCCCTATGGCATCCTTGGCTCAAACAGGTAGAACTTTGTGTGCCTACTCCTCTTCATTATCTGCATCTTGGATCATAGATTCGGGTGCCTCTCATCACATGACTAATCTATCCCATTTGTTTATATCTTATGAACCCCTTTCTGGAAATAAAAAGGTACGTATTGCAGATGGAAGCTTATCTTCCATTGCTGGCCAAGGTTCAATTCGTTTATCGGAAAAAATTATTTTGAAATCTGTTTTGCACGTCCCAAAACTCTCTTGTAATCTCTTGTCAGTAAGCCGTTTATCTAAAGATTCTAATTGTCGTGTTATCTTTGGTGTCTCTTGTTGTGAATTCCAGGATTTGAACACGGGGATGATGATTGGCAGTGCTAGAATGATAGAAGATCTCTACTATTTTAATGACGACCATGCTAGGAATAAACAAGCTCAGGGTTTTATTGGTAGCGTCCGTTCAAATCCTGTTCATGATAAAATAATACTATGGCATAATAGACTAGGGCATCCTAGTTTTTCCTATTTAAAGTACTTGTTTCCAGATTTATTTAAAGGAGTTGATTGTAACTCTTTAGTTTGTGAAACTTGCTTATTGGCCAAAAGCCATCGAAGTTTTTATAAAATTAAACCATATTGTGCTTCAAGGCCATTTTATCTAATACATAGTGATGTTTGGGGTCCTTCTAAGATTACTACTTTAACCGGAAAAAAATGGTTTGTAACATTCATTGACGATCATACACGTCTATGCTGGCTTTATTTAATGAATTCAAAAAATGAGGTTGCAAAACTCTTTAAAGATTTTTATTCTTTGGTCGAAAACCAATTTCAAGCTAAAATAAGTATTCTTCGAAGTGACCATGGAACAGAATTTTTTAATGAATGTTTGGGAGATTTTTTTCAAAATAGAGGCATTATTCATCAATCTACTTGTAGGGATACTCCTCAACAAAATGGAATCGCAGAACGTAAAAATAGGCACTTACTTGAAGTAGCCAGAGCTCTTATGTTTCATATGAATGTTCCTAAATATCTTTGGGGAGACGCAATTTTAACAAGTTGTTATCTAATTAATAGAATGCCTAGTAGGGTTTTAAATTATGAAACTCCTTTACGTACTCTTGAAAAATCCTTTCCAAACACACGCCTCATTAATAATCTCCCTTTAAAACTTTTTGGTTGTACGGTGTTCATTCATGTTCCATCCCATCTCCGATCCAAATTAGATCCACGAGCTGAAAAATGTATTTTTTTAGGCTACTCACCTAATAAAAAAGGTTACAAGTGTTTTAATCCTGTCACTAAAAAATTCCATGTTAGTATGGATGTTCAATTTCTCGAAACAATTCCATTTTATACCAAAACCTCTCTTCAGGGGGAGAAGTTAAATGAAGATCAGTTTTGGCAACAAGAACCAAAACCAGTGGCTTTTTTTCCTGAAATCAACCAGGGAATGAATACTTTACCTAGAGAAAATGCAGAAAATACTAATCTATCTATGCCAAGTAAGATTGTATCACAAACAGGGGGAGAAACCTTACCACCTATGTCCACTGAGCTGCGTGTTTATACTAGACGCAGGTTTAATCCCAATATTGAGAATCTTCCGGTAAATCTGGAGCACGGTCAATCATCATATCCTAGTTCTCCAATTTCTGGTAATCTTCCTATAAATCCTACTTCTTTACCTTTATCTGATCTTGATGTTCCTATTGCTATTCGTAAAGGAGTTAGGAATTGTACCAAACATCCTATTGCTAAATATATATCCTACCATAGACTTTCAGAAAAATACAAAGCCTTCACAACAAATGTTTCTCACCTGTTTGTACCTAGAACCATACAGGAAGCACTAGGACACTCGGAGTGGAAGTCAGCAGTGTATGAGGAGATGAAAGCACTTCAAAAAAATAAAACCTGGGAAATTGTTGATCTACCTAGGGAGAAGAAAACAGTAGGGTGCAAGTGGGTTTTCATAATCAAATGTAAGTCTGATGGGAGCATTGAGAGATACAAGGCGAGGCTAGTTGCTAAAGGTTTCACACAAACTTATGGAATTGACTACCAAGAAACATTTGCCCCTGTTGCGAAGATCAATTCGATTCGAGTGCTACTTTCTCTTGCAATACATCTTAACTGGCCTCTACAACAATTAGATGTAAAGAATGCTTTCTTAAATGGTAATTTGGAGGAAGAAGTGTTTATGGACTTACCACCGGGTTTTGAAGAAAAATTTGGAGAAAAGAAAGTTTGCCGATTAAGGAAGTCATTGTATGGTCTTAAGCAGTCTCCTAGGGCCTGGTTTGATAGGTTTGGAAAGTTCGTCAAGCTTCAGGGGTATGTGCAAAGCCAGGCCGATCATACAATGTTCTATAAACACTCAAGAGAAGGTAAAATGGCAGTATTAATAGTGTACGTGGATGACGTTATTCTGACTGGAGATGATGTTTTTGAGCTTGATAAATTGAAGAAAGCCTTAGCACGTGAGTTTGAAATCAAAGACCTGGGTCCTCTAAAATACTTTCTTGGAATGGAGTTTGCTAGATCCAAGAAAGGTAATTTTGTCTCTCAAAGAAAGTACATACTTGATCTGCTAGGAGAAACCGGCTTACTCGGTTGCAAAGTAGCAGAAACTCCCATAGAACCAAATCTGAAGCTTCAGCCTGCAAGTCCAGAAGAAGTGGTTAACAAAGAAAGATACCAACGCCTAGTTGGGAGATTGATTTATCTTTCCCATACACGTCCTGACATTGCGTTTGCAGTGAGCTTGGTAAGTCAATTCATGCACTCACCTAATCAAGGACATTTTGATGCTGTATACAGAATTTTAAAGTACTTAAAGGGGACACCAGGAAAAGGAATCCTATATGAAAATATGGGACATCTCCAAGTTGAAGTGTTTACTAATGCAGATTGGGCAGGGAATGTAGCAGACAGAAGATCAACTTCGGGATATTGTACCTTTGTTGGGGGAAATCTTGTAACTTGGCGTAGTAAAAAACAAAATGTGGTGGCTAGAAGTAGTGCCGAGGCTGAGTTTAGAGCAGTAGCACATGGTATCTGTGAAGTTCTATGGATCAAACAGTTACTTGAAGAGCTTAAAATTACCAATCCTTTGCCTATGAAGGTTTTTTGTGATAACAAAGCCGCTATTGCAATCGCACACAATCCAGTGCTCCATGATAGAACTAAACATGTTGAAGTCGACAAACATTTTATCAAGGAGAAACTGGAGAATGGACTGATTATTATGCCCTACATTCCTACTTCTGAACAGGTAGCAGACATTCTCACTAAAGGTCTACCAAAGAAGCAGTTCGATAGGTTGGTGAGCAAGCTGGCCATGAACGACATCTTCCAACCAGCTTGAGGGGGAGTGTCGAGAATCACATCAAATCAGGGCAAATCAGTTTCCTGATTTGTTGAGGATCACATCAAATCAGGGCAAATCAATTTCCTGATTCTTAGCTGTATAGTTTGTAATTATAGGGATCCTAATTGCTTCCTAAAAATCAGAATTGTATAGCTGTATATTTCTATTCCAGAGCTGTAGCTTTATTTCCTTTTTTATAGGCTATATTGTACCTATAAAAGGGAGAGTATGACTGCTTTCCTATTCAATCAATATACAATATTCTTTTCTTCCCTTTCTATACACTTGTCAACTCACCACAATTTCTAATATAAAGTTCCTGTCACGAAGTGGAAAGACTTGGGTCAAAGTTGATAAACTTATCAACTTCGTACATCCTGAAATAGATACTTCGCTTACGGTTGGCAAACAAGGTATATCTGTTAGATTATTGCAGTCTTCCAAATGTAGTTTCACAAGATCCTCAAGGTTGTTTGGTAAACAACTCAGATTGGGGCACCCCGATATAGACAAGTCAAAGATAGAGGCTTGCAGATTGAGTGGAAAATTTGAAAACCCATTACAACGAGAAATGATCAACTCTCTTAGCAAAGGAAAATGACTTGGCATGGTTTTTAAGCTTGAACACATTTTGATTTTCAACTTTTCCAGGCAAGGAAATACACTCATTGAACTTGATTGCTGCGCTGCTTCCGACCATTTCTCTAGGCTTGGCATTTGCTTTAGAGTGAGTTCTCTCAGCGCTGGAAACATCGTAACTTCAGTTGCCCCTCCACCATCAGCTACATGCTTCCCATAAAATTCTGCCCCAATTACTTTCACATTACCCATCCCAATTATCTTAACAACTTTCAGATACTGAAGGTGCCCGAGTGGAGGGATTCGCTCGCATCCATTACAATTACACAGTCTGATTTTCACCAAGTTTCTAAGTACTGAAGATGGCTGACTTTCCACCATCATCCATGACGGAAATTTCCCACCAGCGAAGTTTTCAATCGTAAAACCTCTCAAATTCGAGTGAGGTTCAAGACCTTCCAAGACATCCTCATCATAGCACACCTTGTTGTTGATTGTCTCATCATTTTGAAATTGCATTGCGCGCCTAGGGGTAGCCCAACAAAATCTTAATGTACGGAGATGTGACTTCTTAGATAAATTTGCACATTTTGCTTCTCCATAGTTTTCCACATGCTCAAGCCCGAAAATGGTTAAGTCACCACTAAGATTGTCCAAACTTCCCAATTCCACAATGTGACATCCCCTGTCTCGGTTCACTGCGAAGAAAGGTAATGTCTGTAGATTAGTCAACCGCCCTACCCCAATAAGCATGCAATCCTGAGATTCGACAATATTTTCGAAGCAAAAATGTCTCTCAAGTTAATAAGGTGTCCAAAATTTTTTGGAACCTTGTGAACCCATCTGAGTTTTAGGGTCTGCAAATTGTAGAGCTTGGTGATGTTATTTGGCAGTAAAAATATGCTAGTCTTTGAAATGTCGAGACACCTTAAATACTTTAGCATCTCTATCGAATCCGGCAACTTTGTGATGCTATAGTTCTCTAAAACTAGAATACGCAAGCATTTTAAGCTCCCTAACAACTTGCCATCGAGACCCCCTTTTAGGATTAGAGTATGCAATCTCGAACAAATTTTCATCGAAATTTCTGGTATTTCTCTTAAGGAAGAAATCAAGGACAGATGCACAACATCAGAATCACCATTCAGATGACTAGCCTCCACATTTAAGCAATAATTATCTGATCTATGTTGCGCAAGATCGTGAAAAATATCATGCATCTTGCAACTTGTGACGGAGTTGTACTCATCCTTCTTTGCATCATGTAGCATGGAATACAAAAACAAAATATCGAAATACTTATTGCCTATATACTCCATCAACAAATCACTGTTCTTGGGAGGACGAAGCAATCCTAGGGCCATCCAAAGTTGTATTAAATTACTCTTTTCAAGGTCGAAATCTTTGGGGAAAATCGAGCAAAATGAAAAGCAATGCTTCAGTGGTAATGGTAGATCCTCGTAGGATAGCTCTAGGACTTCACTCGGATTACGCAAATTCCATAACTGACTTTTTATGATTGACTCCCACTCAGTTTCAGACTTCTTAGAGTACATTAAACCTCCTAAAGCCTTTATTGCTAATGGCACACCCATACAACTTTGGATAATTTGCCTAGCCATACCCCACGTATTCTTGGTCTCCATTGGTCCACCGTCTGCGAATGCTCTCTGCTTAAACATGACGCAGCTTAATTCATATGAGAATAAAGTCGGTTCAAGAATAAAAGATGCTTGCATAATGGAAGCAACAATGCGTGTTGTTACCATAATCTTGCATCCACGGGATGTACCTATTCTGAGCAAAGCCTTTCTAAAGCAATCCCAATTATTTTGATCCTGATTCCATACATCGTCTAATACAAGTAAATACCTTTTTCCTTTTAATCTTCCTCCAAGCTCATTTTTAAGGATTTCGTCGACATTTGACAACCGGGGATTTTTTCCAGTGAGGGATTGTACCATCTCGTTTAAAAGCCTTGTTACTTCAAAATCCTCGGATACAGTGATCCATATTATTTCATCGAAATGCCTCACCACCTTGTCATGCTTGCTAACCAACTGAGCTAGCGTTGTCTTCCCCTGACCCCCCATTCCGAATATGGCCATGACCGATAAATCTTTTTCATTTTCAGAAAAACAGAGTTCGTCTACTATCTCTGACACCTCATCATCCCTTCCCACAACAATAGAATCATACAGGTTAGGGTGAGTCGGACGGATTATAGTATCTTGGATGGTGGCATCTAGAGATTTCACCCCTCGAAGCCTAATAAGTCCGATTTGAGTTCCATGTTTGTAAATCTCGTCTAGGGATTGAATGATACTTGAAATCTTGAGAGCCATGTTTTTCGAGGGAGAAAATGGGTCACGTACCTTTGGGTTAATATCTAGCTTCCATTGAAGAGTTTGATAATTGAACTCTTCCAACACAGCATCAGCATCAAAGGCTGCAATGTTGAGTTTCTTCAGCCAAGTTCTAACAGAATCATCCAAGTGGGTATTGTAGTTGGCAGATGCATAAAAGAGTAGATCATGAACCCGTTCCGCATTTTCCTGGAGACTTTTGATGAGGAGCTCGTCCTCAAAACCCCACGATGAGAGGAGGCTTTGGATTTCTTCGTCAGCTGCAAAGGAGAGTATCTTGCTCATGATTCCCTTCGCAATAACACTCGGTAGAGTTTCAGCCATCAATCTTCTTCAATTAGCTTTTGCTTAATTAATTATCGGAACTCGATGATCGAATTGGTACAAGGTTGAGATCCGTAAAACTATATTACAGAATACAAATAGTCAACTCAATGCTTTGATTAAAAAAAAAAAAAAAACCCATTCTTGAATTTTCCTTTAAAAAATAAAAAATCTCCCAAATTTTAGTTTTGTTTATTTTTACTTTTATAAAGATAACTGGTCAAGTTACTATAATTTATTAAAGAAAACTCGTAATCAATTTGTAATTATTTTGGGTCAAACGGGTGAAGTCGATAACTATCTAAATTCGTCAACGGTGCACCATCAACTTATAACTTCATGTTAATTCGTATTGCAGTGAATTTGTAGTGCATATTGTAATTTTTTTTAGCAAAAAAAATCTTGCAAATTTGAAATTAAATTTGTAAATTTTACTTTACATTCGTACCAAAACTTTCAAATTTTATTTAAAGTTTGATAACCAAGTTGTTAATGGAATTCATAATTTTGTAAATTACTAGCTCTTATGTACGTGCGTTGCACGTGGCTTTAGTGTTTGACAAAAGTTATTAGTCTTAGTAATAAATATGTAAAAAGAATTCGTAAAAAAAAAAAAAAAAAAAAAAAAAGGAAGAAGAAGAAGAAAAAAAGTTCTATCCAAAGCTAAAGCTTGATAAATATATAACAAATAAACCAAAAACAATAATATCAACAGTAGAAGGTAATTTAAAATTGTAAGAGAATGGTATAATCAATTAGGTGTACCAAAATTGTTGCGCCAAATTTTTGCGGGTGGCCAAGCATAAACATGTGTTGGAATATATTATATAATTAGTACATTTATTATTAGTTTAATTAATTCTATTTTTGATTTAACCAATAGACAAGGAAATTAATTAAATTTAAAGTTTACGCAACCAATAATAATAAAAAACACTAACCAATAAAAACACTATTGTCGACCATTAACTAATAAAAAAATAATAACCAATAAAATAGTAAAAAAAAAATTATTTACGTAGAGAGAGAACTATTGTCGACCATAAAAAAATTATAGAAACACTAACCAATTTTCACTGTTCTGTTGAATTATTGTTTCATGAAATAGGATTCGTTTATAATAATAATAATAATAATAATAATAATATGTTCGAGGAGAGAGAGCAAGTCGTGTACATTTCGAGAAGCTGGTAATCTGTCTTTTGTTTTTTGCTATAGCTTGTGTGTATAAGTTTGTGAATTGAAATTGTTGCTGAAATAAATTAGGATGTATTATTGTAAGAGATGTAATATCATTGGAAGAGTAGAGAAACTAAAATAAATAGAGTTTAAACCAAATTTATATGATATCATCTTCAATTTTATTTTGAGTAGAATAAAAGGAGTAAAAGACATAAAAAAATTATTTTATTTTTAATAGTACAATGTGATTTTCATTAGTAGAATAATTTGATACTATTGTGAATTTTATTTTGAGTAGAAGACATAAAACACATAAAAAAAATCATTAGTAGAGTAATTTGATACTATTGTGAATTTCATTTTGAGTAAAAGACATAAAATACATAATTTTATTTTGAGTAGAAGACATAAAATACATAATTTTATTTTGAGTAGGACAGCTGTATTTTCATTTGTAGAATAATTTGATTTTTTTAAATATTTTTATTAGAAGAGTAATTTGATACTATTGTGAATTTCATTTTGAGTAGAAGACATAAATACATAATTTTTTTATTAGTAAAGTAATTTGATGCTATTGTGAATTTCATTTTGAGTAGAAGACATAAAATACATAATTTTATTTTTAGTATAACGTGATTTTCATTTTGAATAGGAGATTTTAATTTTAAAATAAAAGGATATATTTGTCCATACAAAAAAAGGGAAAAACACTTAAAGTTATTCGTGCTTTTATATATAGTATAGATATAGATATAGATTTTTAGTATTGTGTAATGAATTGGGAACAATTCATGGTATTAATTATTGGAACTCCATCGAAGTAAGAGAGAATTGGTATGTTGAGCTATGTGAAACAAGGCTTAATAACATATTTGACAAATCAATTTTATCACTTTTTTTTAAAAATTTGGTCACTAAATTTGAATTTTTTTGTTTAAAAAGTCACTAAACTCCTAATAACATTTAATTTAACCCAATCATTTAATACCGTTAATTAGAGTTAACGAAAAATTTAAGTTAAATATTAAGGAATTCACGTGACATTCACGTGAATAGATAAAATGGCAAAAACCATCATATACACACACGTATGAGGTTATCCTCATTTAAATGAAGAGCTCTGTTTTGATAAAGAAAAAATATGCAGACTTTTTCCACAAAACTCAACTGTCGTACCCTCAATTTAAACCCTTGACTCACTTAAATCAAAATCTGATGAAGTAGACGATCATCAACAAAACTCAAAAAAACATATAAAAGCAATCATGCATACCAATTTTGAGGAAGAATTAACAATTTTTTATTTACACAACTTTTTTCCAATTTTTGTTCGTATATAAAACATTAATTCTACGATTATAGCCATTGAGCACACTAATTAAGAATAACCTTATACGTGCGTCTCACATGATCATTCGTATATAAAACACTAATTCTACGATTATAGCCATTGAGCATATTAATTAAGTATGAGAACCTCACACACATGCATCCCATATTATGATTTTTGCCATCTCATATGTCCATGTGGATGCTACGTGGACTCTTTAATACCCAACTGATATTTTCCATTAAACCTAATTAACGGTGTTAAAAAGTTTGGTTAAATTGAAACGTTATTGAAAGTTCAATAAATTTTTAGACAAAAAAAATTAGTGACCAAATTTTAAAAAATAAAAAATTAATAAAATTCGTTGATTAAATATGTCATTAAGCCATAAAATAAAAATAATAAAAGGACTCAGAGTGTTGTTTGATATGTGTGTGGGGTACGAATGGGCCCATTCGTAGTGGAACAAGGCTGCTGAGGTTAAAGAAAATTGAATGGTACGTGGGACCCATTAAGTATACACCAATTTTTGGCAATATTTAAGAAAGAAAAACATGACTCCTTTCAATATTTGTTCCAAACAATTCTACGAACACACTTGTCCAATTTCTAAGTTTTTTTTTCGGGCATCTCAATTAATCTCTACTCGTAAAAATGTATGTCAATTGTTATCAAAGAATTATGCAGCTAACAGGATTTAATTTGAAAAACTCCTAATCGAACCCATAAATAATCCCAATGTTACGACTATTGAACCACACTTAGTGGTTATTTTTAAGAAAAATTAATAATAAAAGAATTTTACCAAAACTTAATATTCACCTACACACCTACATGTGTATAATATAAATATACAAAATATATTCAGCGCCAACTCTGGGAATTTTAAGGCCCCAAACAAAACTTAACATCGATGAAAATTGGGGCCACATACATTGTTTCCTCCTTCAACCAAACAATTATAAAAATGAATTAATTAAGTATACGAATAATCAATTAAGAGTAACACTAGTACAAGTATACAAATAATCAATTAATCAATAAATACACATAATATTATACAACTAATCAAGAATAAAACTAATCAAGAATAAAACTAATATTTAACACCTAAATAGCTAAACTAATAATATAAAATTAGGGCTTTTGAATTAATCACCAAATATGTTCAACAATCAACAAGACAACAACTCATCAATATTTCAAGAAATATACCTCATATCATGCTAATAATCAAGAAATATGCAAAAAATATACTCCATAAGTTTATAACTAATCAAAAATTAGGGCTTAAGATTTAAGAAGTAATTAACCTTAGTGTATAAGTGTGTCCGTGTGGTGTGGACGCTGGACGGAGGTGGATTGGTGGAGGATGCCGGAAGGAGGTGAGGATGGCAGGTAGGCGGCAACAACAACGTGGAGGTGGAGCCATGGTCGTTGGACGGAGGTGAGTAAGGACGGAGGTGGAGGTGGAGGTGGGGGGAGGGGGAAGGGAAAATAAATAAGGGAAGAAGAAAATTACAAGGGAGGAGAGAGAACTCGAGAGTGAGCATTTCACTCCCTCACTTGTATTCAATGCGTAAGTTTCATTTTTTAAAGAGTTCCTAAACTTTTATTTCTTACAATTAGGTACTCATAATTATAAATTTTTAAATATAAACCCTTAATTTATTTTTTTGGTGCTCCATGTCAAAATGGGCCCCTAGGCAAATGCCTGGGTTGCCTCCCCACTATAGCCGGCTCTGAATATATTAGTTTACTAATTATAAAATATTAGAGTGTTCTATGTGGGTTAGAACAAAATCTCAAAAAACATATTATCTATATAATGCCAAAACCTCTATTAGAAAAGATAAAATATTATGGAAACTTTCAAAAGAATATCACCACGAGAATAATTAGTACTCCTAAATACTCGGAGTAAACCATGTTGAAGACTGCAAGACGAATGCTTAAGGCAGGCAACCATACCAAAACCATCATATATCCAAATTATATGTTTGGATTAAATGACTGCTTCAACCTTTTGCTTATTGATTGGAGTGCTATATATATAACGCCTCTTTTTGTTGGTTTTGTACAGGCTTTACCCTATTTGGGCGTTGGCCTTTTTCCTCGTAAAGACAACCAAAATGGGCCCATTACTTAGTATCCAAAGGAAACAAATGTATAATTTCATTCGAAGTATCGTAATATTTCTTGTAGCTAAGATATTATTTAAAATAAAATTACAACAAATTAGTAAGTAACCTAAATATCTATTTGTCTAATTGTATATGCTGGTTTGGAATGTGTATAGATTTTTGGAACAAGTTTAAGGATCATTCTGTACAAATTGAAACTTTTGAAGAGATAAATAGATTAAATTTTTTGACGAAACTTGGTGGAAATGATTTTCATGAGTAATATCAACTCCCCCAAATTTTATCCAAAAATTCAATCGGGGAGTGAGTCAACTAAAATTTGATGTATATATATATTTGCATTTTTGGGCATATATATATAATCATTTAGTTAACCACTTGCCAGATGAATTTTTGTTGACATGGTCTACTAATTATGGAGATCATCTCCACCAAGTTTTCATCAAAAAAAACTCATTCGTTTACCCCCTCAAAAGCCCCCAATTAGCATAGAATAGTCCTTAAACTTGGTCCTTACAGAAAATTATATATAGAGAGAGAGTAAGGCTATAAAGACTAAAGAGAGAATTCCTCTATTTAACAAAAAAAAAGGTATGTCCATTCGGAAGGATAAATGGTTGTATTATTTTATGAAAATTTGCAAATATGATATACCATGAACATATCGTCAAAAAATTTCAACGGCTAAATTTCATCAAAAAATTTCAACAGAATAGATTATCACCTACACCAAATTTCTTCAAAAAATTCAATTAAGAAGTGGGTGAGATGACCATCAAAAATTTCAACGGCTAAAACATATATCAATTTTTCATTACAACTAGTTATAATTTGAATTTTTTTTATGAAATTTCATGAAAGTGATCGACTCATTGCATATATCATCCATACAGATTTTTATAAGACAATTCATCTATTTGCCCCTTCAAATAAGCATATTTTCTTTTTGTAAAAGTGAGGGATTTTTACTTCATAGCCTAACTAATACATATATATATATATATATATATATGTATAATGTTAGTTTTTACTATTGAATCAATATACTCCTAAGAATGGCCATGTATATATCTCTATATGCACATGATCATTTTCCGTCGACTTCAATGCCACTAGGGACCGAAGAACTAAAGTAGAACTCAGTCAATAACCTAAGGGACTTAACGGCACTTTTTAAAGTTGACAGGAGGCTTAAGTGGAACTTGCACTATAATTTATGGACTATTTGTGTAGTTTAATCTTATTTATAACTAGGGTAATGACCGTGCCTAAGGACACAGCAAGTCAGTACGGTATAAAAAAGTACATAGCAAAAAAGAAAATTGTTTTTACAGTTGTTTTAATATGTACTTAAAATATTTTTTCAATAAATTGAAGGTAAAAATTGACAGGAGTGATCATCGAGAATGGTGCTCTTTCCAAGGTCATGTATGGTGAAGGTACATAGAAGGAGAAAATGGAGGCTTTTAACTTTACCTTGGTTTGATACAAGCCCAACATGGATATACCTTGTGGTTGACCACAGGTGAGAGGAAGGAGTAACAGGGTCTGTCAAAAATTATTTTTATAAATGAATAAGTGTAATACCCCGTACTTTAATTTATTTTTAATTGAAGTATATTAGCTTATTTATACTCATGTGAATGATCGTTTGGTGATTCGGGTGGTCCGAATCGATTTCGGTTCGTAAATAGGAAGTTTTGTTTCTTTGCGATTCGTTAATTTTAGCTAACTTTGGGATATCGTAATTTCTTAATTACTTATCCGATTAAGATTTCGTTCGCAAGTGTATCTAGTATTTGTATCATTCTACAACTTTTGTGTTTTGATCGAAAGCTAATTCTCACTCCTTGTGAGTCAAAACAGGGCGCAAAGTAGGCCCATCGCTGAATTCTTGTCATTTGGTAGCGCTTGGGCAGAGCGCTGTCTTCGGTGAATTTCTGGAAAATATTTATCTAGAATTTGGGAAAACTTTCTCTTTGGAAGTTGTAGATCTTTGAATTACCTTTCCGTGGACATAAAGATCACCCAAATTCGAGTTCTGAGTAAGGAGTTATGACCAAAATACCAACAGTGGTCAGTGCTGTGAAATCGGCTTTGGCTGAAAGCTCCCAAGATCGATCTTGGGGGGCTAAGATCGATCTTGGAGCCCTGGAGATGAATTTTCTAGAGTTTTAACTCCATTTTCTTACCATTTATCACCATAACACATCAAACTCGAGCCAAGCTCTCTCCTATCAACTAGAAGGCTCTAGAGAGAGATAAAGGTGGGTTCTTGAAGGATTCTCACTCATTTTTCAACACTAATCCGAGATAAAAGCTCCAAATCCTCCAAATCATCCTCTCGTTCATTATTCATCATCTTCTTCATGGTGTTTGCTTGGAAAAAGGCCGAAAGCTTCATCTTTTATCCTTCTTCTTCGCTAATAAGTCGAGGTAGGGGTTTATATTCTCTTACACTTGAAATTTTGGCATTGTTTTATGAATATCATCATAGTTTCACTTCATTTGTCTTATTTATCTAAAGTATGGCCTAGAACATGATGTTTTACGATTAATAAAGACTTAAAATTGAGGTTTGAGGCAATAGATGCTATGTACACCTGATAATATGATTTTATTTGACTAGAAATGGATTATTTATACATGTATGTTAAATATGATGATTTTGCATATTGATATCTATGATATATGATTAATTGGAGTATGAATTCATGTATTTAAGTAAAATATGACATCTAAGCTCTATGATTGCATGTTATTGATTCATATGGATGTCCTTTGGGTATGTATGTGTTGATTTAATAAGAAAAGGGTTTTGTATACACTAAAGGACATGGACATGATTTTGATAGAGTTTATATGACATATGTAGTATCTACCTTACATTTGATGCGTGAAGTGGAACAAGATATGCCGCTTGAACTTGATATCTATGTAATATAGATTTGTAAGCGATGTTCCTTGGATATACATGCTTTGTTGTATCCAAGTGAATTTGTAAATGGGTTATGTATGTGTTGAGGAACATGATTACATTATGAATGAAGTTTAAGCGGCATGTGTTGTTTTTAGTTGTCATAAAGAGCATGTATGCATGTTGTGCATCATTTTTGTGTCAACCGCAATCTTGAAGATTATTCGGCAAGCTCGAATTCCCTTATGGCCTACCGAATAAGCGTATATCTCTTATCATGATGCTGAGAGCTCATTTATATATATATATATATATATATATCTGTTCGGAGGTTACATGTCATGGCAATTCATGAAAGCTTCATTTTTATCTTGATATTGTCTTATCGGATATGATTGGTTGATTGATCTCTTAGAAATGATTGTACTTGGTCGTGGATGACCAAGGATGATGTGAATATTTGTTTTCATAGTGCTTGACGGGATGGAAAAAATAGGCAGGGCTCGGTGCCCTTGGGTTGAAAAGCCCTAAACCCCTGAGGAGCAATGTTTGGCCGCCTATAAGCCACCGGTGTGGAGCCCGGGAACCTAGGCAAATTGGCAAGGAACTATAGTTTGGTTGTTATCAATGTTTATATGGGATCGGGGTGATTGATCCCAAGACTGTTGCTATCTATATTCATATGGGATCGGGACAATTGATCCCAGGATATCAACTTGATGATTCGACATCTCGATGGCATGGGAATATACTTACAGCTCAGGCTCTCTATAGTATGGTAATCGGTTGACACGGGAGGTAAATTGCGTTAGCACGTGCATGCGTAGTCAATTGATGAACATGGTTCTTGTGATATTAATGAATTACACGTGGTTTGAAAGATATGTTTATAAACCTATTTTGAATATATGCCCTTTACCCCCTACTGAGCTGTGAGCTCATCCCGTGTTTCATTTACAATTATAGGTACGCAGGGGGCAAACGATGGTAATAGGATTACGGGTTCAGGAATGAAATAGATGGCTCTAATACAGATTCATTTTTGTTATGTATATGTTATCCCGGGAAGCCACAGCTAGCCCGAAGTGTTATCTACTGACTTGCGCATGCTTAGTTTAGTTTTGTATATCGGCTACATGTATGCATGATTATGTACAGTACTATCTTATTCTATCTTCCTGATTGACATGTGTGATATTTACCATTTGAAATTCTTTATGTATTTACATATATACTCATTTTAGTCAATCTAAGATGGGTTAGTAGCACTCCAGGTCTTAATTACGGGTGTTGTCCTGTATATTAATGCGGGGGGGGGGGGGGGGGGGGGGGGGGGGGTGTTATGATAAGTCTCTAATTTTATTTTATTTTGGTAAGCCTATCCCAACTCATGGTTAAACTTAATGCCTGACATGTACGAATAACTTAACAAACCCGAAAAAGGAGATTAACAGAAAGAAACCACGGATAAATTAAAAGTAAAATCACCCTTAAAAAATAATGATTCACATTTGCATTATTATTTTCTATATTTTGATATAAATCAATTGCATACCAAAAAGTATTGCGGTTGAAAACAATTTCCATTGAATTGAGGTTCAAAAAACCAAAACACGGCTTTATTGTAATTAAGCGGGCTTTATTTTATTGTTTCAACATTTCAAAAATGTCAATTAAAGAATTAAATTGTTAACCAAAGTAATTGTAAATTATTGATTTGGAGTATTTAAAATAATCAATCATACTCTAAATGACATTTTTCTTTTCCCTTTCAGGTGTATCAAAGTAATATTTTTTTTTTACATAACTAATATACTAAATCTTATGATAAAAAAAATAAGAAGAAGAAGATTGTATCTTTCGCAATTAATTAGATTAAAGTTTGTAATCTTAAAAAGTATTAAAATAAAATAGAATAAAAAATATATCTCACTTATGTTTCTCTTAGTTTCGCTCTGCCCCGCCTTATTTCTACTCAATTAACAAAACTATTAGTTAAAAGTCCAAACAAAAAAAATAATAAAAAATTATTAGTTAAAAACAAAAAACCCAAAACGAAAGAAAAAGAAACTAATAAAATAGCTAAATTTTAGAGATAAGAAAGTTCAAAGAGGGTATTAAATAAATGGAAAATGATAAGGGCACATGTCAACTATACTATGAATGGAATGAGTTATACTTTGCATGAGAATTTGTGCATAATTTAATTAATGTTATAATTTAATTATTTCTATTTATAGGTGTGTAACATGACCCTTATCCTTACTATTTGCTAATATTTTCTTATATGCCACAATAAATATATTGTCCTTAGATCTCATTTAAGTGATTTATAGTCATTTTTTTGTTGTGGTCACATTATTATCGTCAACTATGCTCTATATTATACTATAGAATAGCCATTATAGTCCCAACCCCATGGTTTTGAGAAATTACAAACCTAACCTCATACTTCAAAAGTTTACTTAGGTTTCTCTATGAAAAAATAAATACTATACTTATAAAACAAATATCCAAAGCCAAGTGGGGGCTTAAACATGTCTCATTGTGGCTATGCCCCTGGTCATAATTAAGCAAATTAACTGGCTTGGCTTTTACATAGTATAGATATAGAAAATTAGGTTGCAGTCCACTCAATATCTAAAAAATATAAAAAAAACATTATAGTACATATGAATTATGTAATTTACATCAATATAAGTGTGAGAGGCAAAAATTGTATGTGGGCTTTTGGCTAGGCCCACCTTGAGAAATCCAAGTTTTGGTCGGCCTATAGTCCATAAACTTTAGGCCCGTTTCCACTGTAGACAAGAAATTGTCCAACCAAGGAAGATATGTATGTATAACAGCCAACCACTATTTGGCTACCATAGTTAGCAGATTAACGTGTGTAATCTCAATGGTGATTGATCGATGCTAGTCGGCCAATAGACAGAGGACAAATGAGTTGTAGGATAAGTGATGGCAAATAACTACAAGTACAAACAGAGTTATATAGGGATAGCTATTCTTTTGAAGTAGTGTCCAAATTTACCTTTTATAGTAATTTCCATACCCTACTAACCCTAATGTAATCCTATTTTATACATATAAATAGGAAGGGAAAACCCATAGTGATGGGCGATCAATACTCTTCTTTCTACACTTACTCCCCAAATATTATCCTTTTTCCTTTAGCAAAAATCCTAGTTCACTATAATTGTATTGTTCTTTTTAAGATACACACAAACAGGATGTACTGCCAAATTGGGAATTAAAGCCACCAAAGAAACCTACCCATAAACAAATCCGGTTTTCCTTCTATATTTATGCTTGTTGTTCATAAATTAGTTAACACTATTCATCTTTATCACTCATATTTTTTGGCTGCCAAACAATCAAGCTGGGGCCGATTCTCTCTAAGTTGGGCTTGGTTAACTTTTAGCCACCCACAATAAGAAATGTCCAATACTTGCTCTGATTTAGCTCAAGGAAACCTAAGCGCATATATATATATCCATCTCATCTAACCTTTTCATTACTATGGACCACAAAATTACTTTTGAATAACATAAAATAGGGCATATCAAAATGAATATTCATTATAGAAGACATGAACATAAACTAATGTGCAAGAGGGCACAATCGCAAAATGGGGTGCTGAGCTGACACACAACAAGGAGGCCAGAAGCGGGCACATGGTTGCTAAATGGGGCCTTCGGACTAAGCTATGCACAGATATGTGCACGATAAGGCAAAACAGGGTGCACGGATACCAGGGTCGGCCCAGGTTCTAGGCAACCCAGGCGGTTGACTAGGGCCCCTGGTATAGCAAGGCCCTTATTTTGGCCCATTAATACACATTTCTATTAAATTCTAAAGTGCAAGCATAATGCAAACTTTTAAATACTCTCTATGCTTCACAATACTCACACTTTATTTTCAATCTCCCTCTAAAGTCAACTTTCAATTACATCATATGATTGATCTTTAAATAACATTTTTTAAGCTACATTAGAAAAAAAAAAAAAAAGAGATGTTTTAACACTTAAGGACCATGTTATTACCCTTTCCAAGATGAGAATACATGCATAAGAGGCCCACTATGCAACCAATCAAATATGTAGCCCATCATTTTGTGCCGAAGTTTTTGCATGCTTGTGTCCCTGGCATCATTAATGTTGCTTGATCGATGTATATAATGTTTATCATTTATATTGGTAGCAGTATATTGTTTGCTCCAAAGAAAAAAATTTCATTGAAAAAAAAGTCAAAAGAAATCTCACCTCATACTTTAACTTATTTTCTAATTTTCTAGATAATCAATTGTTTTTTTACAATTTTCTATGTTTTTATCCAACGGAGCCTAAGAGTCTTAAAATTCTACTTTTGAAGAAAAGAACTGCATTGCTAGGTAGACTATGTGAATAACTTAGCATATAGGTTCTCCATTATGATTGAGGAATTTCATTAAATAGGTTGTGGGCACCATCAAAACAGAACAAACGATGCCTAAACCTATCAAACAATTACAAAAATTTCAAAGGATTTTATGATTCAATGGTATAAAAAGTGGGAATTAATACTTTGTTTTATTAGATAATTCAACATTTCTATATAAGAACAAATATAAACAAACTATAGTTGATTTTACTTCGCCTGGCAAAGAATTTTTGCAGTTGAGTTGAACAATCCGCTTCTCCCAAAAAACTACATAAAACACCAAATGTATATAAGATCTGTCATAAAAATATAATACAAAGGGGAAAAAAATTGCTAGCAAGTATGTTGAAGGGTGAAGGAGAAGAAAATAGCGAAAATATAAACAAAAGGGAAGAAACTTCAAAACTCTTGATATGGAGACAATGAAGAAGATGAGTGGATGTCGATAGAATGAGTCCATGGAAGAGATTGGGAGTAGCTATTAAAGAAATTGAAGAGTTGTACATGTGAAAAAACAAACAAACGGGTGAATTAATCAACCATTCATCACGGACACATGGCAGCTTACAGTGAGATTCATCTCACTCCTTGCGTTATATATATATATATATATATAATATTAGATTAGATGTGATATATTATGCACTTGATATTTCAAACCATAAGTATAATGTACCATAAATGCACTAAACCATAAGTCAAGACTTAAAACTATCTAAAGCATTACATAAGTACACATCTTAGCCATAACTGTGACGTGTCTCTTATGTGTCAGAGATGATCCTTCACAAGTCAGTTACTTTAGCTCTAGCCTTATTTCCCGTTCCCCCGAGATACTTTTAGTACTTATAAATCAAGTTGTAGTTGAAGTCAAGGATGCTATTGAGATGCCTACAGTAATGAATGCCCATCATTAAAAGGAACTTATTTAGAACTTTTTCAATTAAATGAGAAACAATGAAATCACTGATCTTATCAAATACCAGCCTATCCAAGAGATAACCTGCTTTATCTTGTCCCTTTCCTTTCTCGGAATTACTATGTTTCATGATAAAAGCTTCTTCGATGTTTTTGTTATAACGACAACACAAATTAACATCCATACATTTATTTTTATGCTTTTAGTAAACTCACTTACCATTGGGGTGAGTTGAAAGTGCATTTTTTTTTTAGGTGAGGTGAAAATATCCTCACACTGGATGAGAAGAATAATTTTGTAGGTATATTAAAAACACTCTAGCCTTTACAGCGAGAGAAAAACAAATATTTTGCTCCTTTTTGGAAGAAAGCAAACATAAATTAGTTATTATTTTATTTTCATTTTGTTTATAGAGCATTCACGATAAAATATAAATCAAAATCAAAAGGACATTTTTGTATTATTCAGCCTTTTAAATTATAAAGACGTATAGCGGGAGTTCAACAGCGGTCATGTTCCTGTGCAGCATAGGTTTGTAAGTAGTGCTATAACCATGATTTAAACAAAAGGGTCGATATTAATTATAAGCACAAGAAAACATAACTTTAAGGTTCTCTTTGATAGCAACATAGAAAATAGAAAAAAAATATATCTAAATTGAATGAGAAGATAGAAAATAAGTTAATAGATGTGGTGTGATTAACTCTTACTTTTTGGTTTCTTCCATGGCTATTGCATCGATTTGAGTGACGTATTCTTTGAAATTACCATTTTTGGACTTCAACTGTTTTAGAAGAAACTCATAAACCAGAAGCCAGCCACATTCCCAACTCCATTATACTCTTATACCATTCTTAGATTCATTTTCTCCAAAGGTTTAGATTGTTGGTTGTAGGGCCGGTCCTATGATTTAGAAGGCCATGTGCGAAAACTCAAAAAATGCCCCCTTTTACATAATCATGTAAATAATTATAACAAAAAATTTATCACTCATTTAAAGATTAAGAAAATGTAATAGTTTTTATTGAAAGATTAACAAAAATAAAAGTACATAAAATACAGCTAGCTTCACCTGGCTAAGACCTTTTTTTTCCCTTCAAGAACGTGATCTTAATTTACTCAATGGATTTATGCCTCTTTAATTAAATGGGCCCTTTTATTTCTACATTTGAATTTGGGTCCTTCATTGTCAAATCAAAAAAAGAAGAAAAAGACGACGACGACAAGGCTAAAATTTGGGCTCCTGGTTTTAATATGGCTAGTCTCTATTTAGCATCATCAGCCAACCTACTCCTATACATGCACCTGTCTCAAACAGCTCAAAGGATGCCATCAACTCTATACCAATTAGCCCACACACACTTCCTAATTAGCCACCCACTCTATACCGAATGAACTGTTCTGCAATGCTTATAAGCTTCATCAACTTCTTCCCTCTGTTTTTTCTTCTACTTTCCTATCAACAAAAAATTGCTATATTGAAGGAGCCAAATTAAGATAATGCAATATTATGAAGTAATATGCATTGCCTACATGTTATTAACTATATTATAAAGATCAAACACAACTTAAATTTAGATCGTGATAACCTGAAAAATGTAAATAAATGTGTTTTTTCTTCTACCAACAAAAAATGTCCTGTTTGTTGGGCATTTGAAAAAAAAAAAGTCAATTATTTCAAGAGAAAAACATGATTTTGTAAAGATCTGGTTGTGTGCAAGCGTGCAAAGTTCTTTAATGTGAAGAATACAACGTATGTAGGGCAAGAGAAAAACATGGTTTTGTAAGATTCTAAGGGCAAAACCAGTTGGGCAACTCAACTCCCTAGAGGTTTCCCCAGCACAACATATATATTCTGAATCGGAGTCATCAACTAGGATATAATAGGATTTTCACGATAATGCATTTGTAGAGAACATAAAATTACTTTATTGCTAGAAAGTTGGTTACCAAAGAGAAAGTAAGAGCAAGAAAACTAGTATTGACAACATGCACCTGAAGGCAACTCGGGTACGGAGCTTGTAATCTTCACCCCATCTATAACCGACTAAAGGAAAAACCTTAGTGATAGTAGTAAACATCAACCTACCTATTATGGCGGAAAGCCAATGATTACAAAGGGAAGTCCTGAAGCTAATTACAAAGCAACAATATATGATAAAGACTCCACGACCGGCTATGGGGCCGCTGTGTTGAGAAGCAAGGGGTGCAGGGGCAACGAGAAAAGCCACAGGCAGTTGAACCATGCTGCACACGGGCGTGAGCACGACAAAGAGAAAGCGGCCACCCGAGTGCTGAACAGGGCCTTTGGACCGAGCTACGCATAGGCGTGTGCACAGCGACGTTGAATGGGGTACTGAGGCGCTGCGTAGGTGCGGTGCTACACATAGGCGTGAGAACAGCAACAACGAAGCAAGGACGGGCGCTGAACAGGACCTCAGGGGATTTGGACCATGCTGAGCATGGGCGTATGCACGGAGTGGTTCAGTCGACGTATGGGATGGAGAGAGGTACTATGTGACAAGAAGGAAGATACAATTCCACTTGAATCGATAGAATTTGCTCTAGTTGAAGAAAAAACATCAGCAATAGCAAAAGACATTTCCACCAAAAGCAGCAATCAAAATTTCACTAGCATTGATCTCATCCTTGCATTACAAAAAGATTGTGAAATTAAATCAAACACCTGAGATTGTGTAACACCCAATTGTGGGATTAGGAGAGGAGTGTAAAGAGAATGAGTTAGAAAGTATATTTGCATCTTAGCCATACCTGAGACATATCTCTTCTGTGTCCGGGCTGGGTCCTTCACATGTCAGTCTATTTAAATTTTTTAAAGTATCCGACACGGTTACTTCAGCTCTGGCCTAGTGTTCCATCCTCCTATATGCTTGTACTGATAAATCAAGCTGTAGTTGAATTATAGAATGCTATAAAGAGGCCTACAGCAACGAATGCATGTAATTAAAAGGACTTATTTAGAAGTTTTTCAATTTAAATGAGACACGATAAAATCGCTGACCTCATCAAGTACCAGCCTATCCAAGCGAGAACATGTTTTATCTTGTCCTTATTCCTTCTTCAAATTACTCTGTTTGCTGATAAAAGCTTCCTCCTTAGTTGTAACAATAGGGAAGGAAAATTCAAAAATTGTAGAAACAAATCAAAAGAGAGAACTTTAGTAACACAATACAAGACTGCAACATGCTATATGTTTCACTTGATCATCTCATGCACATAAGAAAGGAGGAAATAACAGAGAGGACTCGTTAAGGTCGAAGTTGCATTGAGAATCATTTAACTTACTAAAGAGTGGAAAAAAAGGCGACAAATGAGAATATTAACTTACTAATTTCAAGATAAGAATCATGTTAGAATGCGCTTCCTTATCTTGATGGGCTGATTTCTTCAATTTGCAGCCATATACCTGCAGTCCCTTGTTTAGGGAATGAAGAGTACGGTGCAGTGCTTGGGACATTCTGAAACTATTCAACAAAATTTTGAAGAAATCTACTTATTTGTTATTGATGCCAACAGGAGTCAACTCTCAAGCATATGGCTGTCTGCATCGACAAAAGTGGGAGAAATTTATAGAGCACCATTGAAGCTAATGGCTTGGAGTTCTTTTATCATTGGAAACTTTGTCCAAAATTAATCAGAATTTGTGGTTACAAAAACTGTATTTGAGTATGTTTGGGATATTCTGAAACTACGAAAGAAAATTTTGAAGAAAAATACCTTCAAATAACTCCTATAGAGTGGCTGCTTCCTTATTAATAATGCCATCGTTGTGGGTGCTTCAGCTCTTTGTTGTCTGCATTGACGAAATCAAGAGAAATTTGTAGAGTTCCATTAAAGATCTTTCAAATTTTCTGCTGTATATTTTAAGACACTTTGTTTGCTACTTGAATTGGAAAAACGAGAGTTCCAAATTCATCAGAATAGCTGAACAGATACAGATAACAATCCAGCAATTATTTACGGTCTGCTTTTGGTACTTTCCAATTTCCTAACACAAAACAACCACTCCTGCCAAGCTTCAAACTCCACCATCTTTTTTTTTTGGGCCAAAAATCCAAAAACTCTGCACTTTATTTAAGCAAGAAAAGTTAATCCGAGCTTAAAATTAGGTTTCAGAATGCCAATTTACAAATCCAAAATGTACTAGAGTACATATTTTTGGCCATTTAGAACAGGAAATGGTATTCGGGAGGGACAACATTAACTTAGTAATTCTAATTTTAAGTTCAGTGCAGAAATTGGAATTTTCCATGAATCAAATACTTCATCTACTGACTATCTGTCATCAACTCTATAAATCTGTGCAATTTGATAAATATAATTCACTCATCAAAACATAGATCCCATTTACATATATAAATCTGTACATTCGTGGAATTCGCCCGTGAGCAAATGCAAAAATATCAAACTAAGCCATGAAAGATTGAAGAAAAGAGGGAAAGAGAAGTTATTTAGAAACTTAAATTCACAATGTAAATGAGGACAAAAGTGATGAATGGCTCTTTACGGATCTTATCTATACCAACAATACATATATTCAAAGGCGGAGCTATTCAGGGACAAGCGGGGGCGAGCGGCCCCACTTAGTTTTGAATTTTTTTTATTATATATGAGGTATTTTTTGGAAAAAAAAAATTATATAGCACAAGAAAAATTGACGTTAAAAAAAAATATTTCATTAGACCAACCAAACCCACCGAGCTTTCTTTCATCTCTGTGGCTTTAATTTGTTGCACTCGGGATCTCTCTCTTCACCTCCCTGCTCGATTATTTTTTATTTTTCATTGAAAATATTATTATTAATGTTGTAATTTCAATTTTTCATTTTATTTTCATTGGCTATTATTATTAATGTTATTAAGTTTGCTTTAAATTTTTAAAACATTATTATTTGGTGTGCTTTAATTTTGCCCCCACTTGTCCCTGGCTCCGCCAATTTACGGTTTACACAATTGTATAAATTATTTTTTATTGACACATTTTGGCCTTCAAATTTAATGATAAATTAGACAAAGTGAGACTGACTCAATAGTTAAAGTGCCTTAATGGAGCGTTTTAAAGTTTAATGGCCAACGTCAAACTTGACAAATATTTCAATTCTAAATATTTGTCTTCTGCACAATTAACTTATGGTGCACATCCCTTTTCAATTATGGTACATCCAATTAGGTAAAAACACAATTTTTACTATATTTGTTTATAATTAGTAAGGGCACACCCAATTAACTAAGTAAACAAAAACATATTTTATGCTTTTGTATCATCTTTTACTAATCATTGTCACCCATTCTCCTCTTCGTGGTGCCACCGTTACTTCTCCATTTTCTTTTAAATCTATGATATATGATTTCTTAGTCATTTTAGTGCTAAGTATGTTTAATAATAAAAATGCTTGTATTATATATCTACATACATAGAGAATTAGTTTTAATTTTCTAGAATATGAAAAATAATTATATTTTGTGTTAAGAAAATATATTGCATTTTAGAATTTCGAGATATAATTGAATTTAGATTTTGCATTGAGATTATGGATATAGTTTTCTAGGAAAAAAATGTTTTTGAGTTTTCGATGGTAAATGATATGTTGTTATTATTTTATATGTAGCTTCTTAAATATGTTCACAACTTTTTTTGTCAAAAAAGAGAACAAAAAAACTATATTTATTCGCATAGAGTGGTAAGGATAGAGCAAACCCAAAAAAAAGAAAAAAAAAAGAGTAAGGATAGAAGATTTTATACCCGAACAAATTTATCAAAGTTTTTGCGACAGATACCAATATTATTTTAATTAGTTGATGTACCCTTACTAATGCTAAAATTAAACAGTAAAAAATAAATTTTTACCTAATTTAGATGTGCCCTAACTAAAAACGGATGTGCCGAACATTAGTATGAGTGAGAGAGAGCTGAGCACGATGTACAAATATATATATACACACATATTCATCATCTTCTATACTATATATAAAAGTACGAATAAACCTAAGTGTTTTTCCCTTTTTTTGTACGGTCAAATATGCCCTTTGATTTTATAATTATATATCAACCTAAGATAATTAGACTTCTTATTATTTATTTATTTAACTTATAAAGTCCACATTAGAATCAAAGTTTACATTGATAGAAACTTCTTATTATTTAACTGATAAAAGTCCAAGTTATAATCAAAGTCTACATTGAGTATAATATTACATTATTTATTAAACTTATAGAGTCCACATTGTAGTCAAAGTTTACATATTGATAGAGACTTCTCATTGTTTAACTAATAAGAGTCCAAGTTATAATCAAAGTTTACATTGAGTATAATATTACATTATTTATTAAACTTATAGAGTCAACATTGTAGTCAAAGTTTACTAATAAGAGTTCACATTAGAATCAAAGTCTACATTGAGTATAATATTGCGTTATTTATTTGACAAGCTTTTTCACAATTGCATTATCGAGAACTTTCAATCTCGCTAGATTTACATTAAATAAAATAGTATAATACTATAAGGCCTCGTTTGATTCAGGTATTAGGATCAGTGGGATTAATAATACCAGTATTAATAGTACTGGACTATTAATCATGGTATTAATTTAATACCAATACCCTGTTTGATTCATGTAGTATTAATACTGGGATATATCATGCTAATATTAATACCATGTTTGGTTCTGTAACTTGTATATGGAATTATATTTTGGACTAACAAAATTTTTTTTTAAAAAAAAATTTAAAAAAAAATTTTAAAAAAAAAATTTTTAAAAAAAATTGTAAAAAAAAAATTTAAAATTTTTTTTTTAAAAAAATTATTTTAAAAAAAAATAAATTTTTTTTTTTTAGAAAAAGTTTTTAAAAAAAATTAAATTTTTTTTTTTAAATAATAATAATATAGTAGTAGTAGTGGCATTTTTGAAAATATATGGTTCATTTTTATTAATCCTGAATAAACAATACCACCTCCCCCCCTGGTATTAAATTATAGCACAAAGAGTGGTATTAAGTTAGTACCGGTATTAGTAATCCCAGCACATTTGTGCGAATCAAACAAGGTATTATAAAAAAAGTGGTATTAATAATCCCATCCCACTTTTTAATACCCGAATCAAACGAGGCCTAAGTGTATAACTCCATATATTTTTATATTAGTATCAGTATTCCAAGTTATAATCAAAGTCTACATTGAGTATAATATTACATTATTTATTAAACTTATAGAGTCCACATTGTAGTCAAAGTTTACAATATTGATAGAGACTTCTCATTGTTTAACTAATAAGAGTCCAAGTTATAATCAAAGTCTACATTGAGTATAATATTACGTTATTTATTAAACTTATAGAGTCGACATTGTAGTCAAAGTTTACAATATTGATAGAGACTTATTATTGTTTAACTAATAAGAGTTCACATTAGAATCAAAGTCTACATTGAGTATAATATTGCGTTATTTATTTGACAAGCTTTTTCACAATTGCATTATCGAGAACTTTCAATCTCTCCTCAACTATTGTGTTCAAGTTATATAAGGTTATCACTATTCTTTTTCTTTATTTAAGATCACTATTTGTCAAACAAGTTTTTGTTTATTGTCGTTCGATTTATTATTATAGTTAATTCTTTGATAGATAAATTGCAAAGAGCATTGTACATTAAGATCACTATTTGTCAAACAATTTTTTCGTTTATTGTCGTTCGATCTATTATTATAGTTCATTTTTTGATATAGAAGTTGCAAAGATGAGAGATGAAGGTATTTTTTTATTTTTGGTTATTTAATTTATAATTCTAAAATAAAATACTCATTAATAACCACGTGCAACGCACGTGCTGAAAGACTAGTAGATATAAAAAGAAGAATGTAAAGATTGCATACGTTACTCACTCATTAGTCTGCCATCGATTTCAATTGTAGTAATATGGGAAATCTTTTCCCACTCTAGGCCGGAACCCTCAATGCATCTTTGTGTCAGAAGCGGAGAATTGTAAATTTCCAAGTGACTTAAATTGGTGAGGCGTCTCATTGCTTCCACAGAGGGCATATACATCATCTTCTTGCAAAAGCTAATTGAAAGAGATTGAAGAGAGGAGAGGTTGCCCAGCCACTCGGGGAGAGACTCCAACCCATCAAAAGAGCGCAAACTCAAATATCTCAAGGCAGAGAGGTGCTGAAGTTGCTCAGGCAGTGACTTGATCTCTGGCCACCCTTTCAACTCTAGATGTTGTAGGCATTGGATGCCATCATTATCTTCTACTGCAACATCACAAGTAGTAGAAGTGGAAGAGGAGGGCCAGGGGATATAATCAAGCTCTGCTGAGTTATAAAACAAACTCAATTTTTGGAGATATCGAAAATCCGGAAAAGACACCATAGCAGGGCAGTTGCGAATCTTCAATTCCTCGAGAGATGTGCATAGTTGTGACACACTCGTCAACTTTTTACAACAATCAATAGCAAGTTTCCGCAGAGAAGTATGGCAGTGCATTTCTGGAAATACCAGCAGTTTAGGGCAACCATAGATGACCAATTTCTCAATAAGTGGATAGAATTTGGTCAAACTTGGTAACCCAATCAACTCCTCACATTCGAAAATAGTAATTTCCCTTACGGATGGCATAAAGGGTATATCTCTAAGATTTTTGCAGTCCAGTAATCCTAACTCTCTTAGCGATGGAAAATGTGAGGGGATAGTTATCAAACTTGAACAATCTTCAATCATCAACTTTTCCAGGCAAGGAAATACACTCATTGAACCAGATTGCTGCACTGCTTCCAGCCATTTCTCTAGCCTTGGCATGCACTTTAGACTGAGTTCTCTTAGTGCTGGAAATATCGTAACTTCAGCTACCTCACTGCTTCTACTTGCACCACCACCAGCTACATGCTTCCCATAGAATTCTGCCCCAATAACATTGACATTATCCATCCCAATTATCGTAACAACTTTGAGATACCAAAGGTGCCCGAGTGGCGGGATTTGCTCACATCCGTTACAACTGCGAAGTTCAATTTTCACCAAGTTGTGAAGTACGGAAGATGTCCGACTTTCCACCATCATCCATGATGGAAATTTACCACCCGCAAAGTTTTCGATCGTGAAACCTTTCAAATTTGAGGGAGGTTGAAGACCTGCCAATATATCCTCATCATTGTATGCCATGTTTTCTCTATTGTCATCACGACCACCCCAACAAAGTCTTATTGTATGCAGGTGCGACTTCTCAGACAGATCAGTATGTTTTGCTGCTTCAAAATTTTCCACGTGCTCAAGCCCAAAAATGGATAAGTCGCCTCTAAGATTCTTCAAACTTCCCAACTCCTTAATGTGACATCCCCTATCTCGGTTCACTTTGAAGAAAGGTAATGTTTGTAGATAAGTCAACCGCCCTATCCCAACAAGCATGCAGTGCATAGAAGCAACAACATCAAGAATATGAAGATGTCTCAAGTTAATCAAGTTTCCAAAAAAATTCGGAACTTTGCGAACTTTTTTGAGTCTTAAGGTCTGCAAATTGTAGAGCTTAGTGATGGTATCCGGAAGTGAAGAGATGGAAGTCTTTGAGATATCAAGGTATCTCAAATGCTTTAACTTCCCTATCGAATCGGGGAACACTTTCATATCATAGTTATCCAACACTAGAACACGCAAGCATTTGAAGTTTACTAACAACATGCCATAAAGATCACCTTTTATGATTAGAGTCTGCAACCTCGAACAAATTTGCTTTGAATTTTTCGGAATTTCACTTAAGGAAGAGATCAAGGACAGATGCACAACAGTAGAATCACCATTCAGCTGACTAGACTCCAAAGTTGAGCAATACTCATCTGATTTATTCAGCGCAAGATCGTGAACAACATCATGCATCCTGCAACTTGTGATGGAGTCGTACACATCTTTGTTTGCATCTTGTAGCAAGGAATTGAAAAACAACGTATTGAAATACTTGTTCCCGATATCCTCCATCGACAAATCACTGCTTTTGGGAGGAAGAAGCCACCCTAGGGCCATCCAAATTTGTATTAACTTACTCTTTTCAAGGTCAAAAGCTTTGGGGAAAATTGAGCAGAATGCAAAACAATGCTTCAGCGATGATGGTAGATGCTCATAGCTTAGCTCCAAGGTTGGTAGTACTCGACTTGTTCCATCTTCCAAATCCCATAACTGACTGCTTTGGATGGCCTGCCACTCAAGTTCAGACTTCTTAGAGTACATTAAACCTCCTAAAGCATTTATCGCTAATGGTAGACCCCCACAATACCTTTCAACCATCTCTCTACCTATATCCACCAAATTATTTGTCTTCACTGCTCCACCCTCTGCAAATGCTTTCCGCTTAAACATGGTCCAACTATCTTCGTATGAAAGGCTACTCAGCCGATAAGTAACAGATGCTTGCATGCTTGAAACAACTTGGTCACTGCGTGTGGTTACCATAATTCTGCCCCCACCGGAAGCACTTATTCCAGACAAAGCCTTTCTCAAACAATCCCATTTGTCTTGATCCTGATTCCACACATCGTCTAATACAAGTAAATACTTTTTTCCTTTCAATCTTGGCCCAAGCACATTTTTAATGATTCTGTCAATATTTGACAGCTGGGGATTATTTCCAGTAATAGATTGTACCATCTCGTTTAAAAGCCTTATTACGTCAAAACCTACAGAAACACAGACCCATATTATTACATCAAAATGCGTCACCACCCTGACATGCTTGCAAACCAGCTGAGCCAGCGTTGTCTTCCCCTGACCTCCCATTCCTACTATGGCCATAACAGAAAAATATTTTTCATTTTCAGAAAAACATAGCAGCATGTCTACTATCTTCAAAACATCATCGTCCCTTCCCACAACTTCCGAATCATCTACATAAGGGTGAGTCAGCCGGATTTCATTACGCTCGAGGGTGGTATCTGTCGCCCCAATATGCTGAACAAGTCCAACGATTTGAGTTCCTTCTTTATAAATCTCATCGAGCGATTCATTGATATTTTTAATCTTGTGAGCCATCTTTAGACGAAATTTATTTGGGTTTTTTGAGGGAGAAAATAGGGCGCGTACCTTGTCCGTCTTTCGGTTCTCTACCTTTCGTCGAAGAGTTTCATAAGTGAAGTCATCCAACACAGCATCAGCATCATAGGCCACAGCGTTCAGTTCCTTCAGCCAAATTCCCACAGATTCCAATTGGGCTTTTTTGTTGTCAGCAGCATCAGAGAGTAGAGCTTGAACCATTTTCAATCTTTTCTCAAGCCTTTTGAGCTCACCCTTAAAACCCCAAGCAAGGCTAACCTCATCAGCTGCAAGAGAAATTACCTTGCTCAGCATTTGTTTCCCAACAACACTAGCGAAAGCGTCAGCCATCTTCGATCTTTGATTGATGAAAGATCCAACTTAATTAATTTGTTAAACAAATATTTCACGGAGTCCTCACACACACCTGTTTGTGCTATTACACACAGAGAGAAAGAGAGAGTAGCTCCATGCCGCCTCTATGCTTCTCAGTCACACAATTCTCCACTCACTAGAGAATAAAGATAACTACAGACAGACACACATACTTTTTGACTTTCTTAATTGGAACGAGTCTGGCTTGTAATAAACTGCCAAAATTAATTAATCTCTTTTTTATAAATAAAATATTATTGAAGTTTTATTAGACTGCGACACTAATTACACGGATAACTTAGTCAATAATATTTTATTTTATTTATTTAATTTTATTGTATCTAATATGCGTATAATACCTTAGTATGATAAGGGTTGAATTATTGTTTAAAAAAAGAAAAAACACGTTCATATACTCGGTGCTATAGGACTATGTATGTACATATTGGCTTTATCCTATACGATCAAGCCAATGATTAGAGTGTTATAAAGTGTTTTAATGTACATAATTAATGCATCTCTTATTAAAAGTAAGCTTTTTTGTACCGTTATATATACTAAGTATTACCCAATTTGCTCGTGTTGGACGGCACGATGACGTAAAAAAATTAATAATTAAAAATAGTGAAATTGAGCAAAAATTACTAATATTTAAATAGCATGCAACTCAAAATATATATTTAGAAAACTGTATGTGCAACCTATTTAACGGTTAAGTGCACAGGGGGAGAGTTTGCCAAAGTTTAACTCGAGATACCAAAAGATATATTGGTTTCGACCAAATTGAGGTGATTTTTAATTGAAAAACTCGAATTTATTCTCGTTGCACCACTTCATTAAGATCGTGTTGAGTTAATTAAAAATCGGATCACTAATAAAAAAAAATATTTTGAAACACTAATATCGAGATCTACAAAAAAGATTAATTTATCTCATTATTATTGCAATGGCATTATATACGAGTTTTTTTGAATGTCATTGAAAAAAACTTTCAGTTAACATTTTTTTTTACAGAGAAAGACCTAGGATAATCCAATTCTAAATTAGACAAGTGTTTATGGTCATTTGCCATCCGTATTCATTCACCATATATAGGTAACAACATTACATATTTTCATGAAAAATTTTAACACTTGTAAATATATTTGGTTTGATTTTCATTGATAGTAATAATGGTTTACAAAAGTAATATAAGTAACTATATTTAAAAAATAAACTTTTATTTAAGTCATTTTATTATCATTCGTAAAAATCATATTAAATAAAAACCCAAAAATATATATTTGAAGCATTTCATATATTTTTAGTTTTAACTGTTTAAAAATAAATTATATAAATTGGAACATTAAATAATTAATATATATATTTTTTTTTAAAGTATTTTAAAACTAAAACTCATATATATTTAACATTATTTTTGAACATAGAAGTTTGCGTAAATTCCTAAAATGCACTTAAATATATCATTTAGTTGGATTAAATAATTAATTTTTTTTCATAACATCTATGTTTAAAGTCAAATTTTATACATCTTATTATAATTAAAATTTTTTATAATTGTACTAATTATTATTACATTTTAATCTAAATTCCTATGAAAAGGTTTTTTACTTCCAGTTTTAATTTTTTTTTTTTCATCATGTTAAGGTGCATTAAAATCCATATATAATTGAATTTAGCTTTACATTCATTTTGAAATCTAAATTAGTTTTTTTAACCCAAATTTTAGATTTTTGAACCCAAAACTATATTAGAGTTTAAAAAAAATTTTGTGATTACTTAACACACATACTCACGGAAATGGATTTATAAATTCTAAATTTTTTTTTAACGCTAAAATTTGATAAGTATTTATTTAGTTTCAAATTTCAGATTAGTCAAGCTATTTTTATTTTTTGACACTATTCATTGTGAAACTCATGCTTACACAAAATTAACCCGTTTAACTCGACCCGTCCTTATCTATAGTATTTTATTCCTTATAATATAGCGTAATTAACCCACGGGGTGGGAGTGGATTTAAAAAAAAAAAATGCGCACACTATTCACGACGGATTTATATGTGAAGTCAAATTTAATAAAACCTGCACTTACGAGTTGGGATGTACTTATATGGTTATTGGGTTGACCCTTTGTCAAGTGCTTCGTAATTTTTTTCCTCATGTTATACATTAACATTCACAAATATTACATGTGTACTGACAGTAAAAAATAATAATTTTTTTTGGGCAAAAATACCTAGTACATATTTTTTTCAACTGACAGAGAGAGAGAGAGATAGAGAGAGAGAGAGAGTATTGAAGAAGAAATATTTAAAACATATATGAATAGTGTAGACACCCCGATCCGTGACCCCGCAAGAACCCTAACGACCTTCGAAAGTACTGTTTAAATTATTTATAATCCGGAACTCATAATTTCCCGAACACCCGGAACTGCCCCGAAAGGGTTTGTTGGATTCCAAATACAAACATGTTTTAAAGTGAAATGTCGCGCGACAGTCCAGTATGTCGCGCGACAATCACCCCACCACTCCACTTTCTGACTCAGCAATGAGTTAGAATCATCATTAAAAGCAGTATGTCGCGCGACATTCACCCTCTTCAGGAACATGCCGCGCGACAAACACCCCACCACTCCACTTTCTGACTCAGCAGTGAGTCAGAATCATCATTAAAGTAAGTGTCGCGCGACAGTCAAGATTGTCGCGCGACATACCCACTTTCCAGGGACATGTCGCGCGACATACTGCCAAATGTCGCGCGACATATGCCCTTTCGTCACTATAAAAAGGCCAGCACCCCCATGGGTTCTAGACAGCAACATTGGGGCAAAATCAGAGCCAAAAACACCCGAAAATAGAGAGAAAAAATAGCAGTTTTAGTGCAGAAAATAGCAACAAGCATTTTCGATTATCGTCTTATTTCTGAAGAGATCGAATCTATTCTCGACACTCGACGTGTCCGGTCTCGGGAATCGAACTCTCGGAAATATCTGAAGAAGGAAAAAGATTATTATCGCCGGAGATATCTCTGCCGTATCATATTTTCTTTCTTATTATTATTCTCGTCGGAAAGGTAAATAAAGTCTCTTCTAGTAAGCGAAGTGGCAACAGGGTTGTGTTAGATTCCTATTTTGACGCGCCCGAAAATTTTCAGGTTTTTTATTTTTCTTTTTTGTGTACTAAACTGTTTAATTACTGTTGTTAAAATTGTCCACGTTTTATTTGAATAAACTTATTGCCAAGTTATAAATAGTCTACCGCCTTCAAATTACAAAAGACCCTAATAAATCATTTAGGGCATCTCCAACCAGAAGAGTAAGTATAATTTTGTTATCATCCGGATAAAAATTCTGTTTTCAAAACCCGGACTGATAAGACTTATCTAGGAATTAAAATCAACATATCCTGCCTTCTCTATAGACTGTGATATGTCTGATAACTCTCCTTTCAAGAGTCATGATTCCATATTAAATTAGTCCCGATACAAGATCCGAGCTTTTACAAAAGAAGTCAAAACTCGAGAAAACTGTTATTATCTGAGAAATAATACGGGAGACTCGCTTTAAAATAAATACAACTTTTGTCACTTGTACTTACATCTTTCAAAACAAAACATCGGATCTCGGAATACAAAGGTTTTTATCCCTTTCCCGCTTTTCCTAAAATTAGGGTTTTTATTCGAAAAAGTAGTAGACTGTCAGTAAAAGTATCTAAGTGATTCAACATAGAATAAATATATAAGTCCACTAGAGACCGAAAGGGCGGAATGGGTGCTTAACACCTTCCCAAACCGTAATATAATTCCCGAATCCTATAGAATCCTGGTTTCGCAGACAAACGTGTAAAGAAAGGCTTATCTGTAGCCTTTCCCTTTACACAACCCTTTTTGTCCGTTTTCTCGTAAAACGTACTGTCGACTCTGAATGAACCCTCTTGAACCTAGAAACAGGATAGAGAGACACCCGATATGAATTATCAAAACAACTCCAAGCAAATGGAACGACGGGATCCTTTCCGACGTTTCTAGATGCCCAACGAACGGGGACAAGACCCGGGGGTTGCATTTGCGGATTCTCACAAATAGTAGCCCAAAACTATATTAGAATAAAAATTGGTGGACAATATTAATTAAAGAAAAAAACTCACATAAATACATGAAAAAAAATATATGGAATAACATACATACATACATACATACATACATTCTTCAAAAAATGAAACAAAAAAATATATTTTTCAAAAGAGTAAACAATAAAAAAAAGTAGAAGATGGAAAGTCTTAATGAAAGAGAGTATTTTTTTTTTGTAAGGGAGAGAGAGAGAGAGAGTATTTATAAAAAAAATTGTGAGAGGGAAAAAGTTAGAAATTTTGAAATTTTAAATTCAAATTGTATTTTTTTATCATTCCTTAAATTAAGGTGGAGAAAAATAATGTCATCAAGTAAAAAAATACCCACTGATTTGATTGGGTGATTTGATATCCTAATGTGTAAATATGTTAGCATCTAAGGGTTCATATTTCTTTTAACTGTGATTTGTAAATGGTTAAATTTAGACCATTGATTAAATAGAAAAAAAAGTGTGTCTTATAATATAGATATATATATATATAAATATATTTAGGTATGTCTCATATTAAACCGGCACAATTAAATAAAAAAATAATTAATAATAATATAATGTGTAAAATGAAAAATAAAATTACTAACAAACTTAATATGAACTAATTAATAATCACCATATGACATTAAACGCAAAAATAAATGCCTGAAATAGCCCACTACAAAAATTAACAAATTGGATCAAGGACTAGGCATTAGTCTACAAATTTTGTATACGGATTTTTATTCACAATGAATTTTACGATATTGATATTTTTAAAATATAAATTTTACTAAAATTTAATTTTTGAATTAAAAATAAAAAACTGTTTTGAGGAGATATTATAAAGTAGATAGATATATTTCAAATTTCAAAAGAGTGCGGGAAAAATTGGTGTGGATATGTGTTAAATGTATATTTTTGGTGTGAATATTATTGTATTTGATTTGATGTTTCATTACGAGAGAAAATATATCTAAAGGTCAATATTAATTATATACGAATAAGATATAATGTGGACTTTTAGATTAAATGACTTTTAAATAGTAAATGGCATATAATGTGGACTTTTAGATTAAATGACTTTTAAATAGTAAATGGCAGTCAATCTTTGTGTTTTGTAATATAATATAGATATAAAAGTGGAAATAAAGTAAATATTTTTCCTCTTTTTTGCATGGACTAATTTGTCCCTTGGTTTTTCAAAAAAAATTAAAATTTACATTAAATAAAATATTATGACCACACATACTTTTGTATTAATATTAGTATTCCAAACACATTTAAACTCTATTCTATTTGATTATTTTTAAATATTATAAAATTTTGTAATCTTTTAAATTAATATATTAATGACTACATCTAAGAAAAACCATATATTGTAACAAATTATCTATGAGGCATGCATTAAACCGAGGATCAAAAGGAACTGGTACAATGATCTTAGCTGCAAGTTTTTGGTTTTTTTGTCTTCTTTCTTTTTTCTTCTTTTACTTTTATTTTTCATTTTTACGTCCATTTAGCTCTACAATCTATCTTCTTTATTACCCATCCGATCTATCTCAGAATGTTCAAATTGTTGCAATAGATATTTTAAATTCTGAAATTTGTTAAAAAACAAATGTTGAAATTCATAGCTACTCTTTTTCCTTTTTTCAATTTTTGTTTCTACCGGATACATTTTTCTCTGTTTTTCTTTTAGGACAGAAAAAATATGTTTCTGCTTTTAGTCCCTACAATTTCAGAAAGTCAACACACATGTCATTGTGCTTTTTGCTGAAAGAGACAGATACCAAAAATATAAAAACTTTATTTTGTTCACGTGTCGATTGTTCAGCTAACAAGAAGCCATGACGGACTGAATGTTGGATTTTTTAGCATTTTAGGGGGCACAACGGAAGCCTACTTTGAATCACTCTGTGTGGTGAACGGGTGGTACGGAGATGTACAACCATGGATTTATACAACCAAAACTGTTTAAAAGAAAGATTGTATTTACAAAAAACGCATTTTTTACTTCTCTTCTTTCTTACATCCAACAATACCTACACATGCACCTATTTATAATGTACAAGAGAACACTCTAATTCTTAGATATTTCCATGCACTAGATTTTTCTTTGGACTTTAAACCACTTCAAGTACAAGATAATTCCTAAGAGCATTCTAGAACCCTTAGTCCTACGAGATAATTTGCTTGATTTTTTAGTGGCATAATGCACATAGACCACTCTAGATTTTTCTAACTTTAAATTGTCAAAAGCCCCACTTTAATTGTGAATTACATTTTCAACACTAAAAATATAATAAATTTTTTCCGTCTACTTATTTATGGTTTTGCCCTTAATATTCAACTGGTCCTCACTAGATGAAAGAGTTATATATCACTGTAACTTCGAACCATTTTTGTGTATAAAAGGCATATACATGTAAATCCGTACTTCGATGGAATAATAGGGACTAGAAATATAAAATAGATATTGATGGGGCAATCTTTTCTTGAATATGACTGGTTCAACTTAGTATTTTTTATCTGTGCAATCTACTAGAATGCATGCAATATATGTTAATGTGTGCCTCAATTACAATGCAGAGGTCAACTTCCAGTGTTTAAATATTAAATTAGGTATAAAAGATAGTTTGAACTAACCGAAATTGAATACTGAATCCTCCTCAGCAAAGCCACTTCATGTTGTAGACGGACTGAGAGTTCCTCAACTTGAATGAGAAACATATTAGGCTTCATTGAAGCATTTTGATAATTTCTTTATTTTTGAAGACAATCGGTAAAGAAGTTACTAAAACCATATTGTGAACGTTGGGTTCCTAATTTCAACAAATGATGAAAGTCCCAAACTCATAGAATTGCATTGATCACTATGTACATGTGACACCCCCGCCTTAATTTACAGGATAACACCTGTAATTAAGACTTGGAGTATCACTAACCCATCTTAGTAAGATTAAGATAGGTGTATAAGAATATAATATATTAACAACAACATGCATATCAAATATTGATAAGCATAAGGTACAAAATGATATTATAACTTCTAAGCATGCATCACAGGTATATAAAACAAAGCCATATAGTCTTCAAAAGTATATACAATCCTTGGGCTAGCCGTGGCTTCCCAAAAACACATATACAACAAAAATGACTATAGTATCAGAGCTTCTACTTCGTCCATGATCCAATCGCCTCTTTGTCCTCTTGGGACTGATGAGTACTTGAAATTTTTTAAAGAAAACCAGGGTGAGCTATATGCTTAGTAAAGGGAGATATAGGGCATGATGTTTTAAAAACAGGTTTATCATTTAGTTTTCAAAAACACATTTAGTTCAGTAAGGCAAGCAATAATTATTTCCAACAATTAAAAGATGCATGAGCGTGCTAATGAAGGTTACCTCATGTGTCAACCATTTACCGTATAATGGAAAGCACAAACTGTTAAGATGATATGTAGTTGTCAAAAACATAACGCCATTATCATAAAAGAGCTATGGTATTCACCGTCCCTATTTTATATGAGCATAGGTATCAACAGAAGTCATGGTGCTTCGCCAAATTGCCTAGGTTCCCGGGCTTGTCACTGGTGGCTTATAAGCAGCCAAACGTTGCTCCCCTAGGGGTTTAGGAATTTTCAACCCAAGGTCGCCAAGTCCCACTTATTTCTCATCTCGGTAAACACTATACAATCATACCACGAATCCTTTCCCAAGAGACACAAGCTCTCCGAACAAATAATAAATGATGAAGGCCTTTCATGAGATAGCCAACCAAACCACGAGCCACAAGTTCGTTCTTGATCTTGCCATAAGATTCTCGATCCTTCGGCTGACACAATAATAATATGTAACGTGCATATCATGATATTAAACATACATATGGAGAAATTTATGCCATATATACTCCAAAAGTTCCACTACATATCCCCTGGCATGCATAAATTCATCAACAAGCCACTTTTATCAATAGTTAGCACACATACCACTAAGGGATGTCTCATTTAGTTTATACAACACTTTATGTCAAGTATGTATGGCATATCTTGTCTCAAATCATGCAATCATAGCCTTATAAATCATAAAACACCATGATCTTACTATATTTAAACAAACATAAGTCATACACAATGATTGTCGAATAATAAAAATGTGTCATTAAGTTTTGAAAGTAATGAAACCCTTACCTCTAGTTGGATAACGAGAAGGAAAAAGAAAAGTTGATGATTCAAGCCCTTTGCAAAGAAATCCCAAGGAGGGAGATGATGAATAGTGAACAAGAGGAGGTTTTGTATAATTTAGAACCTTAATCGCAGATTTAGGATGAAAAGCGGGTTTAAACCTCTTAATAAAGCCATATTTTTCTCTCTCTAGAACCTTCTAGGGATATGTGAAAGGTTTAGGTTGAAAATGAGTGAAAAAGATGGATAAAACGGACTTATATCAACTTAAGTCAGTGCCCAATTTTGACTGGCAGACCGGTTTGCCTAAATGGGAGACCAGTCCGCAGCCTCTAATTTTCTAGAATTTTAAACGTCGGACCGGTATGCAAAAATGCTAAACTGGTCCGTGCATAAATCTCTCAATTTTTAAAGGCCGGACTGGTCTGCTAAAACCCCAAACCGGTCCTTGTGTAAAATTGCCCTGATGCACTATTTTTGTTTCGGCTATAACTTCTCACTCGGTACTCCGATTAGGATGATCTTCATATCCCTGGAAAGGTAATTCAGAGCTCTATCATATGGTGCAATCTGTGACATATATACTCCAAAAGTTCCGCTACATATCCCTTGGTATATATAAATTCGTCAACAAACCACTTTTAACAATAATTATCACACATACCACTAATGGCATTACATTTATACATGTATATATATATATATCAAAAATGGCGTTATATATATCCATTACAATAAAATTAAAAGTGGGCATGTTATAGGCAAGTTGTGACTTGCCATACTAAGATATATGCAATCAAAAATATCGAGATACAAATATCAGATCCACTAACTCGTTCCAGAGCCCATCGCGTCCTTGTCCTCCTTAGACTTCTGAGTACCTGTAGGGTTTTAGAAAAATAGGGTGAGCTATTTGCTCAGTAGGGGGGCGGGGGAAGTATAGGGCATGCATTTTAAAAACAGGTTTGTCATTACATTTTTAAAACATATTACTCAGGTAATGCAAATAAGAATAATTGCCAACAATTAAAGATGCATGATCGTGATAATGTAGGTTACCTCTCGTGTCAACCGTTTACCATATAATATATAGCACAAACTGTTGAGATGATCTATAATTGCCAAAAAAGTAAGGCCATCGTCATAAAAGAGCCATGGGATCCACCATCCCAATTTCATACAAGCAGAGGTATCGACATAAGTCATAGTGCCTTGCCAATTGCCTAGGTTCATGGGCTCCTCACTGGTAGATTATAAGCGGCCAAAAGTTGCTCCTGTAGGAGTTTAGGAATTTTTAACCCAATGGCGCCGAGCCCCACTTATTTCCCATCCCGACAAGCACTATACAATCATATCAAGAATCCTTTCCCGAGAGACGCAAGTTCTCCAAACAGATAATAAATGATGAAGGCCTTTCATGAGATAGCCAACCAAACCACGAGCCACAAGTTCGTTCTTAATCTTGCCATAAGATTCTCGAGCCATCAATTGATACAATAATAATATGTATCGTGCATATCATGATATTAAACATTCATATAGAGCAATCTATGCCATATATACTTCAAAAGTTCGGCTACATATCCCTTGATATGCATAAATTTGTCAACAAGCCACTTTTATCAATAATTATCGCATATACCACTAAGGGATATCACCTTTAGTTCATATAACACTCTATGCCAAGTATATATGGCATATCTTGTCTCAAATCATGCAATCATAGCCTTATGAATCATAAAACACCATAATCTTACTATATTTAAACAAACATAAGGCATACATGATGATTATCTAGTAATAAAAGCGTGTCGTTAAGTTTTGAAAGTAAGAAAACCCCTACCTCGTGTTTATTAGCGATAAAGAAGAAGAAAATGTGAAGATTCGGGTCTTTCTAAGGCAATCCCAAAGAGGAAGATGATGAATAGTGATTAAGAAGAGGAAATGGATGATTTCACGCTTTAATCTTCGATCGGTAATGAAAATATGCGAGAATCACTTAAAAACTCCCCACTTTCTCTCTCTATAACTCTCTGGATCTTTTTGCGTATGTTTGGGTCAAAAATTAGTAAAAATAATTGATGAAAGTACTTTAAAACGAGTTACGTCAGTGCCCAGTCTTGATTGGCGGACTGGTATGCCTAAATGGGAGACCGGTCCGCAGCCTCCAATTTCCTAAAATTTTAAATGCCAGACTAGTATGCAAAAATGCTAGATCGATCCGCATGTAAAATTATCCCGATGCCCTATTTTTGTTTCAGCCATAAAGTCTCACTTGCTTCTTCGATTGGTATAATCTTTATATCCTTAGAAAGGTAATTTAGATATATAGGTTTCAAATATATATTTTTTTATCTAATTTCGATTTTTATGGTGTTTTAAAAATTTTATGAGAGAGAAAGTAAAGTGAAGTGAATTTTGAAAAGTGTGAAGTAAAGTTGACTTTTTGGTAGAAATTTTAAAAACTTGATTTTAAAATCTCCACCAAACACTTAGGATAATCCAATTTCGGATAGACTTAGGATAACCCAATTTCGGATAGATTTAGAATAACTCAATTTCGGATAGACTTGAGATAACACTTCGGTAGAAATTTTTAAAACTTGATTTTAAATTTTTAAAAATATTATGAGAGATAAAGTAAAGATTTTATTTGCTAAATATACTTAGGATAACCCAATTATGGGTTATGATAAGTGTTTATGGGTGTTTTTGTCGATCATCTCAGTTTTATAGTTAATTAATAATATAAGTTTATGGGAAATAACACTTTCAAAATATTTTTGACTTTGAATTTTCATCTCTATATAATAGGTTTACAAATTACATACAACTCAACTATTTCAACAACACTTTCAATTTTGACAAATTATATCATAATAAAAACCCAAAAATTAATTTGAAGCATCTCATATAGCGTGTGCTACTAGTTTGATCAGTCAATGTTCAACTAAATAATAATTTCAATACAATAACATAAAATAATATTAAAAGAAACGTTTTTTTTCCTTAATTTGAAGTGTTTTAAACAAACTCAACTTTTAATAATTTGATCAGATACGAAAGTATGCATACGACTTTCTAAAAAACACTCAAAATATTTCTTGTATAGTATTAAATAATTAATTATTTGGTTCGATAATCAATGTGTTGTGTTTAGCAAACAAATTTTGAGATTATCATATTTAGAAAAGTGATTTTATTTTTATCTGCGATATCTTGATTATAATCCACCCTTAATTTATGAAAATTTTGAACAAATTTTAATAATATTACCCTTTTCAAAATATACAAGTATATCCACTAATCCACCAATTACAATTAATTTATAATGGTACCAATTTAGATTACATTTTAATAGATTCCTAATCGAAATCTAATTTATATTACATTTTAAAATTAATTCTTTTTTTTTTTAAATTCGCGAGTTTGGGATCTAGAAGGAACAACCTTATCTCTTAAATTTGAAAGTTATGACTTTAAGATAAATATCAAATCTCATAAAATGAATATATTTATAAATCTCAAATCATAATTTCACACTAAATAAAATATTTAGATTTGATATTCCAAATCCAAATCTTATGTCCAAATCTTCTCTTAAATCCACATTCCAAACACACCCTTAAAGAATTTTTAAAGGGTTTTATTCAGATTTTTTTAATTAACGATATTATTAATACTTCAACCCATTTTTTTCACCTATGCATAATGATGATGATGATGATGATTAATAATAATAATAATAATAATAATAATAATAATAATAATAATAATAATAATAATAATAATAATAAAGATTTAAGAATCAAGTATACATATTCTTCTATATTGACAAGCATAGTAAATTTATTTCATGTTTATCAATTTTTCAATATATCTATATTATAAAACATCAAGTTTAACCAAAAATTTCATCTAAAAAGTATAAGAATCTAATGGTTAAAAATACACATGTTATAGTATGCATTAGTTATACACCATTGGATGAATTTTATACACACATCAAGATGTCACATCAAAGTTAAAACACTCACACCAATAACATACACACAAACTCTCACAAATCAATAATTTTGTCTATATTATAAATGCTATAATTAACTCAAAATAAAAAATTCAAAATTTAATAAAAATTTAATTTTTAAAATCTACTAATCAATATCAATTAAACAAAACATAAACTCTCCAGGTCTTGCATTTGCTTCTCGCTCAGGTATTCGGACTGGAGAAAGGGGAGGTCGAGCCCCTCTACTTTGGCTCCGATGTCATGAGGCTCCATTCGAGCGCCTCTCACGAACCATGTGCACATGTGGGTTCCTCAGTGGTGGGGGAGGAATTGTAGCTGAGACCTCCTCAAAGGAAGATTACCCCTAGAGCTGGATCGACCAGATTCGAACTCGCTGGTTCTGCTGCGGCTCTTTCTTGATTCTCTGCCATGGTCTCCAAGCCTTTTCCTGGTTGGGACTTGTGGCAGGATTGAGAGAGAAGCCACAAACGCAAAGGCTGAAGCTGACCTGTTTCTAAAGCTGACTGGGGGTGTCTCCCTATGGGCTATGAGCCTGTCGATTTGGACTTGGAAGGTAGCTAGCTTGTTGTTCTTACAATGCCAACAGGGAGTCTGGCTAACTGTGTCTAGAATACATGGTGATTTTTGGTGCGTGCTTTTTGCTTAAAAGGGAGTGTGTGACTTGAGAACGTGTCGTTCCCACAGACGGCGCTAAACTATTGGTGCTAAAAATTAGAAGGGTATTTTAGACCACATAATTAAATGATCAGATCAAATGATTGGAATAATAAATACAACAAGCCAACAGAGTCAAAGACGTATAAAGGAGGTTGGCCTCCTATGAAAATACGGGTTACTCATCTTCTGTGGAACAGAGCTAGGAGCTCGATTTTGCCTTGTTATTTATATAATTAAGTGGCTATTAAAAACTTATAGTGATCTCTCTAACTAGTCTATCCTTACAATACTACAATGAGAGTATGCTTTTAGCTACACAAGTTCTAACTTCTATGTATTAAGAGCTTTATCATGTGCTCGGTATCTCTTTCTCTCTTCAAGCTGTTGATCACCCTTTTGCTGTTCTTGGTTGTTCAGAAGTTATTGTGTTCGTTGAGAGAAGTACTAAATGCTTCTTCTATATATATATGACTGAGAGAAAATGTGTGTGAAAGCTCCAAGAGCAGGTCTAAAGCCATGCCTTGATCATTACCAACTCTGACATTGCTTCTCTATGAATTATGGTGCATTAAATGCAATTGGTGTGCATTTAATGAAGGTGAGGGTGGTTTTGCATGTTCTGTAGAGGAGGTGGTAGTCGCCCTTACTGTTTGTCAGCTACTCTGTCAGAGTGGTTGGGCGATGAGGCTCTAAAGCTCGTCAAAAGAGCTCGTGCTTTGTAATTCGCTATCCATAATTAACCTTTGAACCGGTACCTAACTTATGAAGGGCTCAAATTTCCCAGTAGTACTTGAGTAAGGCTCCTCCGAGCTCCTTCCATTGAGATAGGTATGATTGTTGATGTGGACAGCCAAGTGTCAGCTTATGGTTAGTGAATTAAATTTGGTTACTGATTTGCACCATCACAAGTTATCAAAAAAGAATATAAAGGATTTCTCGCAAATGCACAAATGAGCACAACATATATTTGGCAATTAATTTTTTTTTTTTGAAAAAAAGTGATTCTATTTCTACCCCCAATAAAGCTTGGTTCCACTATCACCCTTCATTTTGTCTTTGAGCACCGATAAAGGGTATATTATTCGATTCTTGAGGATATAGTATAAGACTATTACTTGGTGCTTAGGGGCCAACTAAGGTATTTTCAAACTTATACTTGGCCCTCAAGAACCAAATAACAAACCCTTACTCAGTACTCAAGGACTGAATAAAAAGTCGGAGTGAAATCAAGTATTATTAGGGGTGAAAAATAGAATCACCCTTTTGAAAATTATCTAATTTCTCACAAAATTTGATCTGAAATACATAAATATTACTAACTACAGGATTAAATTGAGATAAATATTATAAACGAAAAGGTCAAATAATATTGTAATTGAATTGCATGAGTACGATGAGTTACATTTGCATATGAATAGTAGGCCTCAATCAATATAGTATTTATCTTTATTTTTGGGTTACTCTCGTTTACAGAAAGGTAATCATTGCTTCTCTCCTCACCTTAAGTGATATCTTGTCTCACCTGATATTATCTTCTTTGAAATGACTCCCTTCTTTATTTTGTAGGATGGTTGACAGATTATACGTTGTCTGTCTTTTACGATTAAAATTATGTCAGTGAGTAGTCTTAGGTTCCATGACAATCTTCATAGAGGTAGAACTCTTATGGATGTACAAAAAGCAATTCAATTTGATATATTTTTTTAATATATGACATCAATTTGATAAGATTTAGAGATGAGGTGTTGCACTCATTATAAATATTATATCCACCAAATTTCATGAATAAATTAAATTCCTCATTTGTTTACCTTTGAAATAGACGATAATTTTTTAAAGAAATGAATTCCTTTACAAAAGCATTTCTAGATATAAATATGAGTCATGAAAGCTAACTAAACAAAGTAAATATTCAACATTCATGTGAGTCTCACTACAAGCAAGTCCAAGGGCCATCTTAGATCCTTTCAAATGAATTAGAATAAAGTTTTACAAAGCAGTACTTGATTTGACAATTTTATATGTATGATACCCTTAATTGTATTTTTTTAAGAAGAGTTCTTAATTCATTAACAAAAAATAATTAAACCAAAATTTTATATCACTTTATTTTTAGATTAAAATGTAATAGTTTTTATTGAAAGATTAACAAAATAAAATAATACAACTAGATTCACCTGGCCTTAATCTTTCTCTTCTTTTTTTTAAGAACTTGGGTAATTTATTAGATGGATTTATGCCTCTTTAATTAAACAGGTCCTTTATTTCCGTATTTGAATTTGGGCCCTTCATTGTCAAAAAGGAGGAGGTAGGAGGCTAAAATTTGGACCCCTAGTTTTAATATGGCTAGTCTCTATTTAGCATCATAAATGTGACTCCTCGACCTTGTTAGAAGGTTTAAACCTCCAGGATCGGATTAATAACAATGTTGTATGTCGACGGCGGGTGAAATGTATGAAAAATAAAACTTTCAAAATTTTTTTCTTGTTATATCGTAGTTAAAACCACATTGTGTTTAAAACTTCTTTTTAGAAAATTCCGGCATGTTAATTCCGTATTCTCAATAAACCAACCTGTGAATAGTAATATTAATTTCATAAAAACTTTTCTTATTCAATCACAATATAAACCAACACCACATATAAAATGTTTTACCAAAATTCCACTAGAAATATATAGTACATCAAATTCAAAGTCCGGTTCTTTATTTTAAGGGTTCATACACAAATACATTTACATATAAATCCAATTTTACATCCAACTCTGTCCTTATTGTAAGGATTAGAAATAATTGGTACTTCAAAGGCTTTTAAAATGGAGAATCAGGCGCCACCCCGAGATTCCACCTCATATGATGCTTTGAACCAAGCTTGAAGCTCCACTGATGAGAATTAATGGTTGGACCTCATGCTCAAGCTTTCCCCTTTTGAGCTCCAATGGAGGATTTGAAGAAGAAGAAGAAGATGATGATGAAAAGTGCTTTTCTATGTATTATCCTTGAAGTTGGATGACAAATCCCCCATATGACCTCACAAATCTCTCATTTCTCAATCTAGAACTCTCTAGGCATGTGGAAGAAGGTTGAGGCATGAAATGGGGGCAAAATGAAGGTTTTGTCTAACATGTGGAAGAACTCTTTAGCGAATGTGCCCCAGCGATCAATATTATATGCTTATGCAGAGTTGTAGCCCTTTCTCTAATTATATGTCTTTAGTTTCAAATAGAACAAATTGAATTCTTTAATACACGAATGAGAATTTAGCTCCATGTGCACTACTATAACTCTACCACCAAATAAATAAAATAGAAGAAAGAAAAAGACTTTTAGGCCAAAAGATATAATTAGATTTTGGCACTTAGTTTCTTGGAGTATGACAATTTTTATTTTTTTTATTTTGCTTTTTTTGTTTTCAACCTAGTGTCACTAGTAAATCCTTGTGTTTTTTGGAAAGTTGTGTTGTTTGAAATTTTGACCTCACTTAAAGGTTTGCTGCATTAATTTCAAGGTTGTAATGAAGATTGTAAGTTGCTAGTTCTCCTGCAAGTTCATTATTGTTGTGTTCTCATTTGTTTCTTAAACTTACTTCAATTTTTATTTTTGACACTTATAGGTAACGTCAGTGAAAGACCACATATAAAACCTTATATTGTGGACGCCAGATGACAGGGTTCTAGCATTATTAGAAGGAACTTGTTTTCACCAATATGAAAACCTCTTCTCCTATAGATTTAGACACCATGTTTCCATGATCGCAATCGTAACAAACTGCTATAACCCTAAAAGGGGAGTTTTTAATTAGAAGGTATTCCTCAGCTTGGAGGATGTTGTTATATTACAGGTTTACCAGTAAACGGTAAGGCTATCACTGGTTTTGAAGGCAGTCATACGACTATGAGTGAAAAATTGCTAGGTAAAAATCGTAGAACTAAAGAAAAAACTAGAGGAAAGTTAAAAGAAAGAGGTACTGTAAAGCTTACATAGCTTAGGGAAAACTTCGCGAAGGTCCCTAAAAACATAGATGAGGAGAAATTTATGTATCATGTTAGAGCATATGTGCTCTACATCATCGGGTCAGTTGCTTGTCTCAAAAAATCTGCGACTGTTCATTTGACGTTTCTTCGTTTGTTGAAGAATGATGAATTCAATAGGTATTCGTGGGGGGCTACCTTATTGGCACACCTCAAGGAGTGGTACAAATTAGGTACTACATGTCTTGTAAGGCATACATTATCCTTGATGGTAAGCAAATGCCTTTCTTAAAATCTTTCATTTTTATATTTTGGTTGGTTTTCTAGTTCCTTGTTTTGTAGTTTTTTGTAATAGACGTGTCTCTTATCTTGGAATGCGCATGATGGGGTATCTACAACCCTACCAAGGAGCAGTTGTAGGACTGTTTTAAGAACCATCCAACAAACTTCCCCTTAATGTAATGTTGGGTTGCGAAGCTTCATATTGACTCCATTAATAATCATAGTGGGAGATACTAAGAGTATATTTATGGTGTCCTGAAGAGGATCCAGCTTGATAATGTGAGTTTTTTTTAGTGAACTTTGGAAGCTTTATGCTAACTTTTAAATTGACCCCCTGTTTGTAGATTGTTTGGGAACCGTACAAAAGGCTAGACAAGGATTTCCTTCCTAAGAATTTGGCGGGGCAGCCACGTATGGGATTGTCAAACACAATCCTATTGTGCTTTAAGCGGTAGTATACCACTGTCCTGAGTTATATCTAAAATAATTTGGATTTCACTTAGTTTTGAGAAGAGATCATTAGGGAGATGATTATAAAGTGACGAACTATAAAACGGGGGGTGGCTCCTATTGATTGGAGTAAACATCGATGAATGGCGACGAGGAAGAAAATGTGGGATCAAAGGGAAAAAAATTTATTGTTCATGGTGACAAACCGAGGAAGGGATGTAAGTACCACTCTTAGTATAATTCTCAGTTTTTTATTTCTATGTGTTTTAATTGCATTGCCTTATATTTTCCATATCAATATATACACTGATTCCTCCTCTTTTAATGTCTGGCTTTGTAGCTAGGAAAATAAAGGTCTATGAGGATAACATGGGAAAAGAAAGGTCAAGGACAAGTGGAAAAGAAATGTCAGAATAAAAGTTTACTTTAAATGTTGACCTTTTAGTATGTGAACTTTTGATCTTATCAATAAGATTGTGCAGGAGAGTGAGTTCCCAACTGAGAACTTTGAGTTTGTGGATAAGACTTCAGTGACAGAGGCTATTGATGCGAGCAGTAGCGGCTAAAAAAAAGGTTATATTGATTTATCTTCTCTTTTAGTGGCTGGCTTTGTCACAAGTACACGATTGGGGATTAGGGGGCGGGCGCCACTAGTATAATTAGAAATACATGATTGGGGATTGGGGGGCGGGCGCCACTAGTATAATTAGAAATTAGCTGCAAAGCCAGCCACTAAAAGAGAAGAGGAATCAATACAACCTTCTTTTTGGCCGCTATTAGTCACGTCAATAGCCTCTCCACTGAAGTCTTATCTATAAACTCTGAGTTCTCAGTTGGGGTTAAATACTGATTTTTACACATCTCTGATGGGGATAAATACTGATTTTTACCATTGGCCTATAAAGGTAATTCAATAATTTTACTCTCAGTAAAATTCCACATTTACCCCGGTAAAATCTCACTTTTACCTCCACTAAAATCCCACTCAACTCCACTCACCTCCATTAACTTTCACTCAAATTCCACTTACATCCACTCACCTTTATAAAATTACCTTTTTACCCCTCATCTTCATCAAATTTACTTTTTTACTATTCTAAATTTTACCTATAAATACCCCCTCATTCATTCATTCAAAACAGACCAAAAAAACATATCTTCTCTTATAAGATACATCAATCTCATCCAAGAGATAAAAAGCCATTGGCAATATAAATACAAGCCAATTTAAGAAGAAATAGGAGAGTCTTATACTCTCTCTTTTTATACCCTAAAAAAAATACCAACAACCCTTATACACTCTCTCTCCTATACAGTTTATTACTTCATCTTCTTGAAATATTTGTAATCCTAATTCTATATTTATGAATAGAATTAAGAAAATTATAGAGAGAGATTGGTAATCCTAATTCTATATTTATAAATAGAATTAAGGAAATTATAGAGAGAGATTGGTAGCTTGTATTATTATCCAAATTGAATATCGGCATACACATTATTATTCATTATAAATTATGTTTCATAACAAAGTCATAAATATACATAACCAAAGAATAAGTCATTTTCTAAAGGCATAATATTCCTACATAAAGGAACTATAATAGTTAAATGTAATATAATCATTCTTGAATAAAGTCAAATAATTCATATTCTTACAAACATAAACCCATTTAAGAAACAGACATATTATGAATAATCAGTAATTTTGTGTTTGCTTAAAAAAATACAAGGAAATTGATTTCTAAATCTAAATATTATTCCGCTAAAATTTATATTTAGTTGACAAATAATCATAATATGACTCACTTTTTCACCTATGCTGAAAAGGAAATTATTATTATTATTATTATTATTATTATTATTATTATTATTATTATTATTATTATTATTATTATTATTATTATTATTATTATTATTATTATTATTATTATTATTATTATTATTATTATTATTATTATTATTAATCATAACATTGACTACTGACTTTTTAATCATGCAGCTGTTAGTAGTTCCAACAAATTCAGTGGTGTATAATTTATCTGGGTCAATTTTTTTCACTATGACCTACAGCACAACTCTCTCTCCCTCTCTAAAGTTTGGACATTTTTTTAAGATAATTCTCTCTCCTAATCTTCATCAATATCCCCCCCCTCTCTCTCTCTCTCTCTCTTTCTAAATCCCTCTTTAAAATTTTCTTCTCTTCACAAAACTCTCCCCCTAATTGTAAATTTCTTGAGTTTTGATGGCTGAATTTTTAGTCAAAGAATTTTTATCAAGTTAATGTGTGTTTGGGTCTTAAATTTAAAGATCCTCATTCTAATTCTAAAATTTTACTTGATTTTTTTTTAAAAAATAATTTTTAAAATTTAATTGTACTACATACAGAGACAAGGAGAAAGAAATGGAGAAAGGGGAGATCAAGAGAGAGATGGGAGTTGGCTACGTATATTTGCGTGTAAATCGGGGTACAAATTAATAGTATTATAATTAACATGAATTTTTTTTTGATTCGAGGGTTACCTCATGGGGTATCTAGGGCGGCTTTCGCGTACCTCGACTAATCCTCGCTCTCGGTGCGTGGCGGCAGCTGGTCAAGTATTAATGTAATATTTATGTTTCCCGATAATAATAAATTAATATAATTAAATTGTGCGTGAAATAGGCATTTTAAAGTAAGTTACATAATAAAGATAATGATGTTAGCCCTTCATAAAAATATTCTAACAATTTAACATTATTTTTACTGATTTTTTCTATGAATTTTTAAGACACCTTTTAGTCATTAAAAATGATTTTAAAGTGTTAAAGTATTTTTTGTATAGTGTTAATATCATTACTCAAATAAATAAGAATTGTTTTACCTGTCTACTAAGTTTAAACATGTCAATTTCAGGTTAATCATGTTATCTATACTAACTCGACACGATCTATTCATTAAATATGTTAGTTACTTCCCAACTCGAATTTGATCAAACTATGCTAACCCAACACCTTATCCCGTTAACTTTGAATTGCATTAGTGAGTTGTGTTAAAATTTATATACTGTAGTCATGTATGTCCGTAATTCAAAATATAAAATAAGTCAAAATATTTGGTTAGTGAGATTGTGTAGTTGAGTAAAATATTTATTTACAATGTTAATCCAAACACACTGGCTTGCACTTCTACAAATTAAAGACTTCTGCAACATTTAGAAATAATTAAACACAGCCCAAGTTAGAGATACTATCAAATATATATATATTATCGTGCCGAACAACATGTGCAAAACCTGGAGTAGTGGTCAATAAATATTAATTTTATAAGGCTCACACAGCTAAAGTATTATTATTTGATGTTAAATACTATTATTTTAATATATGCAATTAAGAAACCGGCAATTTTTTAATTTCAATGTAAGTAAACCAAAACTTTTAATTTCATACAATTAGAGATCTATAATACAAAATAGAGCATAGTTATTATTTATCAAAATGACAATTGAAAAAAAAATCTAACAGCTAGAACTATCTCTGCAAGATATGATGGTCAATATTTTTTCTTCTTTTAACATGATATTTTTATTTTTCCTAAAATTTACAGGTCATCCTCTCACCTTATTATCTCTTTCTCACACACATCAAGTTTTCCATACATCTCCTTTCTGAACTCCATTTTTTATGTCTAAACTTTAATCAATTACTAGCCATGGCCATACCCTCCTATTTAATGGGTTTAGTAGTGGTGGAGATGAATCTCTTTTCCTTAAGGTGTGTTAATTTTAAAATTTGCTGAAGTACAAATAAAGCTAATGGTTTGAAGAAGAATAATGGCATATGTATATACTCCAACAGCAATTTAAGAGTTATAATGGTAGATCCTCTTTTGAAGATGGGTTATTTTAACTATAATTTAGCTTTGGATCAACCTACTACTTTGAATGGTGGCTTGAATTTCAACCTGGCAGAGACAACAGATTTAGGGAGTATTAATAATACGAAGAACAAAAAAAATAAAATAAAATTATACTAACGGTACATTGATATATTTGGTGGTTGATCAGATGAAAGGAAAGGGAAATGAAGTTCACTTACACGTGGGGTAGAAAAACCCACATCTATCTTAACTATTTTAACCCCCATGTGTAAAAAAGATTTAGAATCTTAAGTTAAAAATAATTTATTTTAAATTTTTATAGTAGAAGTACACTGATATATGACCACGTGATAAGAAAAGAAAAATAAGACTCCTACAAATCAAACATACACACGGGGTTAGAAAATCTACCCATTTCTCAATAATCCTAACCCCCCAAGAGTAAAAAAGAATTCGAAAAATTTTAGAATGCAATTCATATCTCTTTTTAAAATAAACAATAATTAGCAATGCAATTCATATCTCTAAAAATATAAACAATGTTTTTTCTCTTATAAATTGCTAGAATGTAATTGCCACTAACTTTTATGATTTCAATTAAAAGTTTGACTTTATCATTTTCAATTATAATGTTTTTTACGTAACACTCAAATGTACAATTTGTAATGTTGGAACTCATGTAATATTTTCTTTTTGTCTTTAATTATATTATTTTTCCGTTTCATTTAACTCCCAAATCCTTAGTGATTTTTGTCAAAATTATTACAAAATATATTTTTTATGCAGTATAGTGCCTTTGGGCACGGGCATTCCCATAGTTATTCAAAAAACAAAGAAATTGCCATTGAGGTAAAATTCACATAAAAAATAAGCTTCTCTGGGAATTATTAAGCTCCACAATGGGCTTTAAGGAGATGACAATGTTACCAGGTGACTAAAGACACGAGATTTGAGATGACAAAATTACACATTCAAGAGTAAACCTCATGTTAGAGGATAATATGGACCAAAACTTCACACTGAATCATCAACAAAGCCACTTCATGTTGCAGAAGCTGAAGTCTTGTGATGATGGGCAGCGCTCTTCATCTTGATGTCGTATCATCACATAATTTCTTTTAAAAAACTAAAATAGTGATTGGGAGGATATTTAGAAACTCCCCAAGAAAATTTTTGAACCAACACCTTCAAAGAGCTGTTATAACTTCATTAATTCATAATTAGTGCCATTGTTGTGGGTGCTTTGGCCGGTTGAACACCAAATGGACCATTGGCATTTACTCTCCGCATAAACTAACAAGTCTGTGTTGTCTGCATATGTGAAAGCTTTTTGCAATTTCTAGTCTATATTTGAAGACACTTTGTCCAAAACTAACTAGTATCCAAATGTTATTTGTTTTAGGTACCTGAATTTGGAAAAATTAAAGGTCCAAATTCGAAGACTCTGTATGGATTACAATCTTGCAATTTTGATGAGCCGAAAATATTTTCGTGCTTAGAAACTCAAGTGTAGGTTTTCAAGTTATAATACTTGGTAAGTCCAAGTGTCGAACCACAAGGATAGTCGAAAAGACGATGCGGTGATTACGAGTTCAAAGCTTTGTTAAGAGGATTTAATTGGTTGATTTTAGTTGTTGATTTTAAAATCTTGCAATAAAACTAAAGTGATGTATTAATTGATAAGAAAAGGCTAAGGCATTATAGAAATCATTTTCTTTGCAATATTATGTAAAATAATCTTAATCAAAAATTCTCAATGCAATTCCTAAGTGTTAAGTACCTTACACTTTTCTAAGCAAAAGGGTGTGAAGTAAAAGTAAACCATTCCTATATAAATGCTATATAAAGAAAAAGTGTAAATAAACCTCAACACAAATGTATCTCTCATTTTTATCTTGTAACAAAGGGTGTGAAACAAGTGTAAGCCATTCCCATATAATGTTCAGCCAAGATGCTAACCTGAGATACACCAAAAGAAAAGGCATAAATTTAAACTATGCATTAAGAATTCATTGTTAGTTTCCCCTAGGCAATTAAGTTGATTATGAAAATGGCCAACTAAAAAGTTTAGCTCAATAAATCATAACATTTCATTTGTCTAAGATTGGGAGGTCTAAGTGGAGATTAAATCATCCGGTTTAGACACATTTGATAAATATAAATTAAATCCTTAAGATGATTAGTGGAGTTGATTATGGCATAAACTTAAGAGATCCTCCTTGGCAACACTCTAACTAAGAAAATATTGAGTCTCAAAATCACATAAAGTGTAGAAAGCACTCAACATATCATTAAAGCATTCAAGGATTGGAATATCAAATTTATGGTATTTCTGTGAATATTCAAAGACTAAACATGCTTGGTAATGAAAAATATCTAATTCATAGAAGGAATGGACATAGGCTAATAAGAAATACACAAGTATATCATTTCCTCATTAATCCTTGAGATCTATGTATACAAGGCATACAAAGTCAAATAACCTTATGATGATTATCTTACTAGCTTATGAATAGTTGATTGAATAGAGAAGATGAAGGATTCAACAAGTATTTAACAATACTAACAATGAAATGGGAAACAAACTTATATAATTAATGATGGAGTTAAATACTAATTTTACCATTGGCCTACAAAGGTAATTCAACATTTTTTACCTCCGGTAAAATCCCATTTTTATCCCCGATAAAATCTCATTTTTACCTCCACACCTCACCAACCACACATACCACACCTCACCTACCTCACCTACCTCCACAAAAATTACCTTTTTGCCCTTCATTTTTACCAAATTACCTTTTTGCCATTCTCCATTTACCTATAAATACCTGACACCATTCATTCATTAAACACACAACAAAAATACAACATTCTTCTCATCTAAGATCCATCCATCTCATCAAAGAGATATAAAGCCATTGGCAATACAAATACAAGCCAATTTAAGAAGAAATAGAAGGGTCTTATACTATCTATTTTCATACCACCAAAAAATAGAAGGGTCTTATACTCTCTTATTTCATACCGCAAAAAATACCAACAACCCTTATACACTCTCTCTCCTACACATTTTATTATTTATTCTATTGAAATATCTGTAATCCTAATTTTATACTTATAAATAGAATTAAGGAAATTATAGAGAGGGAGAGGTTGGTAGCTTGTATTATCATCCAAATTGATTGCCTTTGAGTTAATATAAAACAAGCACACACAAACGGAGGACGTACTACCGGAATAGCATAAGCACTATCGGGGGAACCTACTTTAAAAAAAAATGTCATGTGTTCATCATTGCACCGCATTTATTTTTTTATTCACCGATATTCGCTTATTGATTGGTTAATTATCTATTTCTAGATTTTGACACCATTAGTTGGCGCCGTCTATAGGAACGATAAGCTCTCTAAAGCTCTCGTTCTTTAGAAATTACAAGTGAATTTTCGGTGAAAAACTCAGAATCCCGCAGGCCTACTCAGCTCAATATTCTTGGGGGCATAACTTCTTTCTCAGAACTCTAAATTATGCGATTCTAAAGTCCATTTAGGATAAAATGTCAAGAGATACAACTTTTTAGTTCAAGATTTTTTTAAATTTGGTCATCTCAGGGTTCAAAACTTCAATACAAACTTTCTGGAACGAAAAAGGCAAAAATCTCGCGGGCCTACGGTGACTCAATATTATCAGGCGCATAACTTTGTGCTCAAAGCTCTAAATCATGCGATTTTAGAGTCCATTTTGGAGAAAATTTCAAGAGCTACAACTTTCTAGTTCAAGCCTTTTTCAAATTTTGCCATTTCGGAGTCCAAAAAGGGGATACAAAGTTGCTGCAATAAAAAAATGCGAAAATCCAGCAGGCCTACGCTAGCTCAATATTTACGGGCGCATAATCATTCAAAAATATGGTTACCTAAGGGGATAAAACCCAAAAAGTTATTTTTTAATAACTCATATATGATTTTTCTCTTCATTTTAATATATCTAAACTTGTATCATTTTCTTACGATCAATAATCTTTATTGTAGGTAAAATTGACGAGCTTCCAAAAAATTATAATTGAATATAATTTTCATCAAGTGCGTCTGACAACCACAAAAAAGAAATTAAAGAAATTTTCAGTGGATATCAAATTTCCACAAAGCTTAATGTAATTTTGAAGTTTATCAAACAATCACAGGACCACCCCAACCCAAAGAAACCTGGCTGAGAATGATCATCTACTGCTGCTCTACTGGTCCAGCGATCAAGATTTTGACGTTCTCTGGTAATAAATGAGAAAATTATCAGAATTTACCTAAGTCAGAAGGGGGCATGGCTTTACTCAAGACTTAGCAAAAAAGAAAAAAATTTTCTTTTAAGAAACCAAGGACTTAAATGAGAAAATTGTCAGAATTTACATAAGTTAGAAGGGAGCAAGATTCTACTAAAAACTTAGTAATTTGCCTATGTTAAAAGGGAGTAAGACTCTACTCAAAACTTAGCAATTTGCATAAGTTAGAAGGGAGAAAGACTCTACTCAAAACTTAGCCAAAAAGAACAAAATACTCTACTAAAAACTTAGCCAAAAAGAACAAATTTTTCTTTTAAGAAATCAAGGACTTAAATGAGAAAATTGTCAGAATTTGCCTAAGTTAGAAGGGAGCATGACTCTACTTAAGACTTAGCTAAAAAGAACAATTTTTCCTTTTAAGAAACCAAGGATTTCGAAAAAATTTCTATTACCATATAGGTCGGGGAGAAGGGACGAGAGGCCTCTAGTACATATTTTAAAGTCGGAAGTTTTTGGAAAGTTGTCTAAAAAAAAAAGGCCATGCTTTAAACAATTGCAAGTAGAATATCTCCGGAACGTTTGTACAAAGTCCTCATTAGAGATGTACATTATCTAGTCACTCAAAAAAGGCTGAAGAATCCGAAGATCATCAGCACCAAAATTTAAAATAGTACTTAAATCAGAAGAAGAAGAAGAATCAGAAAAATCATGGCGAATATCCCTAAAGCTGTCCAGTCAGGGCTCATTGTTTTGGCAAACTCTGTAACAAAATCATCTAGCGAAAATTACGATAAAAAATCATCCGAGGTAGCTTGGTAAACGACGTCCAAGGTAGCCTGGTCATTGTACGGATTCGAAAATGACCGCAAACCCACTTCAGTCGGAAGAGCCCCATTTTCTATAAGATTCATAGTAATCAAAAGGATATCTTGTACACCATCTTCCGACATAAGGAGCCTTAAAAAACTTCCGGGAACAGGTTCTGGAAGATTCATGGCAGTCGGAATAACATCAGGCATGTTATTTTCTGCCAACAAAGGGAACCTTGAGGAACCTCCAGGAGGAGCAAATGAGCAAAACGGGTTAACACAGGAAGACCCCATTTCTAATCGAGCCTCTAATGCCGTCACCCGTGCCTATAACTCTTCCACCTTCTGTTCAAGAGAAGCAAGGAGAGTAGTACAACCTCTAATGGGATTCTCGATTCTCGCTGTGGCTTCAAGAAGATATGAACTAAGAGTTTTAAGATGTTGATCTTCGGGGACATCTTGCGAAAATGATGCAACGTTTTTCACCCCAAAAACAGTGAAGATTGTGTGATAATCTTGACGATCAATCATATTTCGAAAATTTTTGACATATTCGCAAGATAGAGGACATCTCTTGTGGCTATAAGCGCAAGCCACATATGGAGGACCTATAAAACGGTGAGTATTCAACATTATCTTGGTTTACTTTTGTAAGAGAAACTGTATTACAAAAGAGAAAAATGGCGTTAGAAGAAATGGATGATGATGGAAGAAATGGATTGGGTCTCGAGGAAGATAAAGAGGAAGAGGAAGATGAAGAGGGAGAAGGGATAAGAGCACAAATTTTGAGTTCGAAAAAGAAGGGAAAGTTGTCTAAAAAGGAGAGAGGGAGAGAAGCCTCCAATAGGGAGGATCTCGAAAACAAAAAATTTCGCTGAAAATGGGCCGACTAAAAAAAGGTGCCAAAAAAAATAATATATATATATAAATATATATTTATATATACACATGAAGATAGTTGAAAAAGGCCCGAGTAGAATCAAATTATTTATGATCAAAGTTTGGTCAACTTTACATATTAATGTTCCAAGCTCTACGACTTGCATCCATTGTCTAATGAGTTCTACACATTGATGTTTCGAGCTCAACGACTAGCATCCGAGATCTAGATTCATTGAACTAAGACTCGAGATCAACATCTAGCCAGCCTTACACAATGATGTTCTGAAACTCTAAGACTAATGATCAAAGTCTAGCGAACTTTACGCATTAATGTTCCAAACTCCACAAACTTATGGTCAAGGGCTAACAAAGCCCTACACAACGATTATTCGAGCTCTCTCCATGATTATCTTCCTCGACAAGTGCCCGCTCTCACGCCTCAGCTTTGAAAAAGATTTCTAATAAAGGCAAAAGACCTAACATAGGCATTGAATTGTTGACCTTGTTCACCTACGAAGGATTTGGGCCTAAGACATCTCGAACATCAGAGCTCATAGCTACTACTAACTCCCGGGTTGAAGGATATCCTCACCAATCAGTTTATCCTAGCTAAATGATAAGGATAGGGGGCAATTGATGGAGTTAAATACTAATTTTGCCATTGGCCTATAAAGGTAATTCAACATTTTTTACCTCCGGTAAAATTTCATTTTTACCTCTGGTAGAATCTCAATTTTACCTCCACACCTACCACACCTCACCTACCTCCACCAAAAATTACTTTTTTGCCCTTCATTTTTACCAAATTACCTTTTTGCAATTCTCCATTTACCTATAAATAGTTAAATACCCCACACCATTCATTCATTAAACACACAACAAAAATACACCATTCTTCTCATCTAAGATCCATCCATCTCATCAAATAGATATAAAGTCATTGGTAATACAAATACAAGCCAATTCAAGAAGAAATAGAAGGGTCTTATACTCTCTCTTTTCATACCCCAAAAAACACCAACAACCCTTATACACTCTCTCTACTACACAGTTTATTATTTATTCTGTTAAAATATCTGTAATCCTAATTATATACTTATAAATAGAATTAAGGAAATTATAGAGAGGGAGAGATTGGTAGCTTGTATTAACATCCAAATTGATTGCCTTTGAGCTAATACAAAACAAGCACACACAAAAGGAGGACGTACTATCGGAATAGCATAATCGCTACCGGGGGAACCTACCTTAAAAAAATGTCATGTGTTCATCATTGTGCAACATTTATTTTTTATTCACCGATATTCGCTTATTGATTGGTTAATTATCTATTTCTAGATTTTGACACCATCAATTAATGTAATGCAAACTTCATCTTTTAGCCTTAGTAATGAAATTACTCCATGATAATTGCATGAGCAAAAACCATTAAAGTGATCTCCATTTCTCTCAAAAGTTTCTCTAACTAGATTTCTTCCAAGTGATAAAAAGAGAAAGTACAGGAAAAATTTACTTATATTACTTCATTCTAGATCTAAAAATTTTATTTACATGAAGGACAAAGAGTAATTAAATAAGGGGAGAGAAATGCCCCCAAAATGGCTATTCTAGTACACTTTCTAAAGATCCCAAAGGAAAAGTACCTTATCCTATCTAGAAATGAAAAGTCCAGCACTTTTGGTGAGTTTCAATGCATCAAAAGGTGAGAAAAGTTGCTTTTAAGGGCTGTACTTTGTGATCTGGGAGATCTCTTATCGATTAGAGGTTCTTCTGATTGATCAGTGGGTAGATTTTACTCTGCTAGGTGGGCTCTGATTGATCAAAGGTCTTGATTGATTAAATAGTAGATTCTGCACTAAAAGGTGGTGTCTAATTAATCAGAGGCTCCTCTGATTGATTAGAGGACTACTTTGGGAAACTTTATTCTTCTCTTTTGGCTTCTATTTTCCTTAAACACTTTCCAAAGCTCCCCAACTTGCTTCCAAAATCTATGAGCACAATCAAGACACTAGAAAAAGCTACTTTGAGCCATGTTAAAGCAATTCTTAATATTTTTAGTGTGTGTGCAAAAAGTGGATTAATTTAATTAATCTAAGCTAAGATAAATGCGATAATTATAATGAAAAGAGCATTAACGACTACAAAATTCTGCGTTTATCAAATTTATGCTCACATTTTGATACCTTCTCCTCTGCTGTCATCGAACTAAAGAAAAAATTTATAATTGTACTGAATAAAGTATGTGGAACATCTCATTCATGGATTAGAAAAATAACATTACTGATTATAAATAAGGAGAGGTGTTGGTAAATTTTTGTTACATGAACATTTCAACAAGGAAGATAGTAATTATAAATAATATTAGAAGATTTTAGAAAAGGAAAACTAAACAATCGAGGGCGAGAATTAACTTACTGATAGTGAGTTCAAGGCATAAATTGTAGGTTCCTTTAGAATTTTGATAGACAGAATCAAAAACTGATCCACCGATTCTCTTCCATGACCCTTGAGTGCCTATCCAAGTTGAACAACATACATAATTAACTCATTAAAACATAGAACTCTGATTTAAAAATTGAAAAGAAAAATGTAAATTAGCGACCAACTGCACAAGTGGGATAGAAACACATACCACTAGCTGTATGCATCCCGTAGAATTTCAAATTCCGATTCGTTTCAATTTATTTATAATGCTTCAGCCCTAGTTTGACACCCATCTATTTCGTTAACGAATAATAGCAAACCCTTGCTGTACTCAATCCATAAAAGCTGCCAAAGCTTTAGAGCCCCTCCTACATCAGAACACGTGGAGTACATGCAAACAAGTGCGTTCTTCACATACAGATGAAACACTAAACCATACTTTAAGACATACCTATGAAATTGCTTGCCATCGTCAAGCTTCCAACTAATAGAACAACAAGAATACAAGATATAACAGTCGTTAAAGCATACTCATTTGAGCACAGATTTTCCTCTAAAACATGTTTTCGAACTGTCCAAGAACTTGGAATGCCATTAATGCACTCCAAGAAACTACTTTTCATTCTGGCATTGTATCAAACATGTAGCGGGCTATATTTAGTTGGCCACTTTTGGAATAAGGACGTTGATCAAGCCCATATATTGTCTTCAAATAAATGATGGCGTGAGAGAGGGTTGATTACATAAGAATAAGATCAAGTGAGCACAGTGGATTATGTTTTGGCATTTAGCAATATTACCTATGTTCGGGAGTTTCAATTCGGAGAGAAAATAAAATAAAATTTATCCATACTCTTATTTGGGAGTTTTTTACATAAAAAATACAAGTGAAAGTGAAAGAAAATCAATTAAAACTTTCTCTCTAAATTGTTCTCTCCAAATCGGAGAGAATCGGAGAAAAGATAAAGGTTTTTTTTAATGAAAAATTACTATATTGACAATTTTATCTTTAAAATATATAACAATTTTTTAAAATATGATATTTTCTCTCCTTTTTTTCAACTCACGAATACTAAGGAGGGATGGTAATATTCTCTTCCTTCTTAAACTCCCAAACAAAAGAGAGAAAATTATTTTCCTTTCTCTCCCTTTCTCTTCCCTCCGGATTGATACTTTCTCATCTTTTCTTTTCGCCCCTAAACTCTCAAACACAGGGGTGATATTTCTGCCCCACAAAATCACTTGGTTTTACTGATACTTTCATTTTCCCCTTCAAAACTGAGTAAGGTACATGTTATTCGGTTACTTGGGGACCGAGTATAAGCGTATATATTCAGTTATTTAGGGGCCAAGTAAGGCATTGCCAAGCTTTTACTCAGTCCTCAGAACCAAATAACATGCACATTTCTTGGATTTTATATATACACGATGCAGGCGCACACGCAATGCCTATTCACGTCTTATTCTCAAGTACGTGTAAAATTTGACATAATTTTTTATTGTTTTTGTTATTTCGGTCACTAAAATTTATGTTTTCAATATTTAGATTGCGGGTTCGAACCTACTTGACTACCTATATTTAAGTCACAGGGCTAAAATAGAAAAAGTACTAAAAAACATTGGTGTCATAATTACTTCCATGAGCTTCCATTTTATAATAGTATAGATTAAACTACCTACCATACAAACAAGGCCGACGTTAGGAGAAGGGCTGACAGTGCGACCACCCGGCCCCAAAAATTAAGGGGACACTAATAGTTTATGTCTTTATATATATATATATATATTAAGAGGGGTAAAAAAAAGGCTTTCTAATTAATAACCAACTTTCGAAGAAAAAAAACGCAATTTCCAAAGTTCAAATGTGCAGGGAAAGGGCCACTTCAGCTGCGCTTTCTGATTCTTTCTTCCTATATTCAATCTTGAATGTTTTCATGCTATAAGATAGAATTAGAGAGGCACCATTATTTTGTCTTTCATTCATATTGATTTCAGAACAACAGTAAGAGAAAATTCAGAATTTAACTTTAGTGTTTTTTGTAGAGTTCTTTGCAATTATGATGTGTTTCTAGTGACATGTAAACTCTTATCATATAATAAAATAAAATAAATTTATTTTTTGTACTATAAAAAAGTTAATATATTTACTTATAAGAGGGCATCTTTTAGAATTTGCCCAGGGTATAAAAATAAGCGAAACCGGCAATGCATACAAATAGATTGCCTTCTTCATTCCTGAAGGTTGATGAATGATGGGTTTTAAGGGAATCGCTATAGCAGTACCCCGCTTTGTTGCGGGGTTCGGACTTGTGAGCTAGTGTGATTGGGTAATTTAATCTCTCAAATATTTTGCTCTTTCAGCAAGTATGCAAACATAAATTAATTATTATTTATCCTCATTTTGGTTAGAGTTTGCTAATATTATAAGGGCTATTAATTGTCCTTTAAATTCTGAATTAGAAAATTTACAATTAAGCATATTACAATTTTAACATTTATTTATTTTTAGTTGTGAAAATTGAACAATCGTAAATATGATAATTCAAGTCAATTCAGCAAAATTCAAATTAAATAATTTAAAGAAAAAACATGAATTTTCCTAATTCTAAAACTTGGGAATTCACTCCAAATATATATTTTGAGGAGTTCTAATGTCTAGACTTGATGTTGATATTTTTGGATAAAATTTTAAATAATATAGATAAATTTAGAACATTTTTTACCGTAAAATTTAAAATTTCTCATTTAGTCTTCCAACCACTTCACGCATTATATTATAATTATTTATAAAGGCACAAATTTACATTCCATTGATTGAAAGAGTTAGAAAAGATCTCATCAAAAAATTTAAACTATTAAATAGTGAGCCAACAACATATATCAGTGTCTTCAAGGACCTCCAAAGTACGATAATATTATGTATACAAGAGGACAAGAGGTTTTTCTATCCTAGCCCATATGAAAACAAATAACTCAATTATTTGTTCATAAATGGGCCGCCCAAACCAACAAAAGTCGAGTACAATTCTAATAATAGTAAAGCCTTTATTTAATGTTTAAAATTATTTTAGAAATTAGCTGGAACTAATTTTAGTCATTGTCAAAAAGTATTCATCTTTGGCGTTTTATTAAAAAGTGAAATTAAAAGTATTTTTAAACAAAATAATAAATAAATCCAGATTTTACATGTTGGGCCTCTTTTTGTTAGTTGTTTTATGTGGGCTGCTATCATTTTTGGGCTTCCGGCTAGAAACTCAAAGAATGGCCCAATACTTGGCATCCAGATAAAGCAAATGTGTAGTTTTAAATTCATAAAAAGTATTGAAAATTTCTTGTAGCTAAGCTCTTATTTTTTTTCTCACGCCACCAAAAAAAAAAAAAAAAAGGATTACAAGAAATTAGTCCAGCAACCTAATTTATTTATTTTTTTCATAATTGAATTACTCAAATAAATTTTTAACTGTTTACAAAAATCAAAATTTTCCTATTCTTATTAAAAAGAACCTAAGAATTGTTGTACAAGAAAAATAAAATATTAGGAGATAATGTGTAGACCGTCGGACTTCGTTTCCAAAGATAAAATGCAAGTTATCAAAGAAAAAATAGCAAACACTTAGCATTAAATACACACACAGTTGCCCCAATTAAGAGGCAATAAAACTATTTAAGGTGCTTGTGATTTCGAAGTTAGAAAATAATTGAAAAAATAACTAATATTAATGAGAAGTTGGAAAATGAAATGAGTTATTTAGATAAAAATTCTAATTCTAGAGATAATGGGTTATAAGGTCTCGCTCTTTAATGTTTTATAACTCAAAGGACAGACTCATGTTTAATAAAAGGAAGTAGTACCAATTTCATAATTTGGTTTTACAATAAGGACACTTTTCATAATATTAATTTATTTTAAGGAAAATGATAAATATTGATGGACAAAAATACCCTACTATATCATTTATTCTAATTATACAAAAGATATATTATTCTCTCTTACATACACATAGTTTAAAGAGAGAAAACAAAAAAACAAGAGAAAAGAGAAGTTGTCTCACCAATAATCTCACATCTTCCACCACCACCTCCTGAATCTCCGATCGTATCGCCTAGAGGAGCGAGCGCCATTCTCATCTTCATCTTCTTCTTCTTCTTTTTTTTTTTTTCATGGATGTGCAATCATAAAAGATATATAACTTTTGATCAAACCATTGGATTTGGCTGATTTTTGGATATGTTGTTCGGAAGACAAAGTTATAATAATTGCACGAAAAATTAAGACGATCAGAGGTAGTTTTGCTATCGAAATAGACCAATTTCGACAGCCCAGCGGAATTTGAAAAAAAATATAATCGTAACTGTTTTTTTTTTTTACGAATCTTACGTCGATCTATATATATATACATATAAATAAATTAAGTAGATGTTGATCTCATCAATTTTGATGGTGCTAAATTCATTTTAGCACCTTATAGTTTGTTGTCCAAGTTGTGCTACCTTCTAGTTGTTATTCAGAAGGTGCTAAATGCATTTAGCACCTTCTAGTTGTGGTGCTGTCCAGGGGGTGCTAAATGCATTTAGTACCTTCTGGTTGTGGTGTTGTCCGTCCAGGGGGGTGCTAAATGCATTTAGCACCTTCTGGTTGTACTTTCTGGTTGCTGTTCAGGGGTGCTAAATGCATTTAGCACCTTCTGATTGCATTTTTTGATTGCTGTTTCGGGGGTGCTAAATGCATTTAGCACCTTCTGATTCCTGTTAGTGTCATGATGAGACGATATTATAAGAAAGGGTATTAGTGTCTTTTTTGTACAGTATCCTTAATTTACATGGCTAATTTTTATGTTTCCTTTATAATTATATTATTATTAGAATGAGCTCTTATATCTAATTGCCTCAAAATTCTATTACTTTCTATTTTTCATGTGATTTACTTCTTTTGGGTGGTAGCCAAAAAAAAATTCCATGAAAAATAAGAATTTTTTTTAATAAATATCTCGTCAAATCACTAGTATCTTTTTGAGCTTCTCATAAAAAACAATTTGTTTTCAATCAAATTTTCACTTTGCATCAAATAGACCCTTAGTGTTCATATTGTTCAAATTTTTGTTGTCCTTACAAAGAGATCAAAATTGATATATATTTTCTCATATAAAGTTTACAACTCATTGTCAACCAAATAAGATCATTCGCTTCGACCTCTTCCTACAAATTATAAGCAATATACCAAATACGATATTTCTCCTATAGTGCATAAAAAACTTTTTTTTAAAAAAAAAATTAAGGAAAGTCTAAGTTTCTCCCTTAATTTTACAAAATAAAGGAAAAAACGCCTCCCACCCCATGAGTCGAACCCTTGACCTCAAGACAAAGGTAAAAGTTATCTACCACTTGGCCAACCCTTTCCTCATAGTGTGCATAAAAAACTTGAACCCAACCAAGGGGTAAATATCTTTTAGCTATTTACATAATTTGAAGCCGAAGTCACAATAACACAAGGTATATATTAGATGATGTGAAGTAAATTTCAATAATGTCAATGTTTTTATGGAGGTGGAAGCTTGTCAACAGACTGCACTTTTGATTCTAACATAGAAACATATCTATTGAATACCAGAATTACGGCTTGGGATTCAGTAACTTATTCTACTGAGTAGAGTTGCGTGACAAATTCGTTGAAATTACTGCTTTTGGACTTCAACTACTGCATAAAAACCCTTAAACCAGAAGCCACATCCCCAAAATCCTTTGTAGTCTTCTGCCACTCTTACATTAATCTTCTCCCCAAGATGTAGCACATAGTTGGTTCCTTGTTTATATATACATATATAACACCCAAAAGTATCAGTACATATGATTATAGAAAGAGAATATCTACCACTATGAATACCGAGAATATCTTACGACCATGAAGAAAAAGTTCCAACGAAGAACAATACTTGAAAGAGTATGTATATATAACAAGTGGAGAAGGTTTATGTTGGGATGACTTAAGGCCTGCTCCCTAGGATTAGAAAAGCAATCTTAAATAAAATAGAGCACATGAGTTTATAGCTCGATGGCAAGTGCAAAAATATTTACATATGACAAAGACTCCACCACTAGATGGCACCATGCGCGTGTAGATGGGCATGCTTGTCATTATGGGAAAAGGCTGAGAAAGCAATGGGTTGTTGTGATAAGCAACAAGGGGTGCGGGGCCGCTGACAAAGCCACGGGGCTGTTGGACCTTGTTGTGCATGGGCGTGAGCATGGCAAGGAGAAAGCAGGCAGGGGTGCTGAACGGAACCTTGGGGCCTTTGTACCGAGCTACACACATGAATGCGCACGATAAGGTTGAATGGGGTGCAGAGGTGCTGTATAGGTGGTGCTAAGTATGGTCGTGAGAACAGTGCTCAAGGAGTAATATTTGTACCATTCTGAGCACAGGCTTGTGCAGAGTGGTTGCAGTGCAGAGTGACATATGGGATGGCGGATGCACCAAGTGACAACAAGAAATGTATAATTCCACTTGAATTAACTTTGACAAAGAATAGAAGACATGACACACATGCTCGTCAATTTACAAAACCTCCAATTGCTAAAACTTGCTTTTCAATAATTTCTTACTCTGAACAACATATAATTGCATCCACTTGAATCAAAATCATTACCACCAGCTGAAGAATAGCATTAACAGGCTGCGGCAACAACTGCAATGATACAACAGCAAACACGTTTCCTCCAACAGAAAAAATTCTTAATTGAACCACCAATGTCAAGCACAACTTCCACTAGCATTGGTTCCACCTGAGATTGTGAAACACCCAATTCTGGGATTAGGAGTGGAGTGTAAAGAAACTGAGTTAAGGCTCTGAAACAAACTCATAATTTTCACCATAGGTGTCCTGTTACTCATATATATATATATGACTAAACCATAAGTGTGAGTCTTAAATCCATCTAAGGCAATACACGAGTACTATAAACAATACTAACATCAAAATATAGAAGAGCAAAATACTTCTACACATATATTATGCACTTCATAAAGAATGTTTAAATCTTAGCCGTACCTGTGACGTGTCTCTTGTGTATCCGGGCTGTGTCCCTCACATATCAATCTATTTAAAAATCCCAAAGTATCCAACATGGTTAATTCAGCTCTGGGCTATATAGTGTCCCGTTCCTCGTAGACGCTTCTACTTATAAATCAAGCTGAAGTTGAATTCTAGAATTCTATATAGAGGCCAACAGTAACAAAGGCAAGTCATTAATAGGAAATTATAAACCGCTGACCTTATCAAATACCAGCATGTCTAATAGAGAAGCTGCTTTATCTTGTCGTTATCCCTTCTCCCAGTACTGCTAGCAATAATGAAGCATAAATTTTTTCACCAGCATCAATAACTAGCACAGAGTGGGCATTACAGTAAAGTGAGGTCCTACATCACCTGGTTACAAAAGAATTCGAGCTAGCTTTAGGGTTGAGTTTTACCCATGGGTTCTGTAAAAGTTACTGTCATACTTCTTGATATCTCTGTGACTCTGTCCTTAATAATTAACCTATTTCTGTTAAGGAAATAAGTGGGGGGCACAATTATATAAAAGAAACGTCTCTTCCATAGCTATGAAATCCTAAAATTATCATGCTTATCCTTGAGAGTGAAAAGAATAACCATCAAGTCTTCTACACAAATTAACAGTTATTGAACATAGGAAACTTGAAATGTCAGGCAAAATTGCAACATAGGTGCAATCCACGAAAGCAGGAGACATTTATGGAGCACCATCAAATGCAATGGTTTGGAGTTCTTGCAAACTTTTACCATTGTAAACTTTGTCCAAAATTAACTAGAATTAAAATATTAGAAGACTAACCTATGAAATTTAAAGAGTAACAGAGAGAGAGAGAAACTTTATTGCGTTCTCAGCAAAGCCACTTCATGACCCAGCGGACACTGTCTTCTGTTGATGGGCAGAATTCTTGCTTCAAGTTGTGAAAGTGAAATTTTTTTTTGAACAAATCACATTCAAATAACTCAAATCTGCTGCTTCCTTATTAATGCCACTGTTGTGGGTGCTTCAACTCTTTGTTATCTGGAAGGAAGAAAGCAAGAGAAATTTATAGAACTCCATCAAATATCTTTGAAACTTTCTGGTCTATTTTATAAAACACTTTGTTTGCTACCTGAATTGGAAAATGAGAGTTCCAAATTTATCAGACTAGCTGAACAGATATGGTTTACTACCCAGCAATTGTTTACGGTCTCATTTTGGTAATTTCCAGTTTCCTACCACAAAATAACCACTCCTGCAAAGATTCAACACCACTATTTTTCTTTTTGCCAAAAATCCTCTCCACATCCTTTCAATATCTCTGCACTTTATTTAAACAAGAAAGTTTAATAACCCAAGCTTCAAATTAGTTTTCTGAATGCTAAGTTACAAGTCTATAACGTACCAGAGTACAAATTATAAGGAAAAAGGTATTCGGGACCGGAGAACATCAACTTACTGATTCTGATTTTAAATTCAGTGTCAAAATTGTGATTCTCCCTGAATCAAACACTTCATCTACTGATTCTCTTCCTACAATTTGACACATAGAATTCACTCATCCAAACATAAAATCCAATTTACATATATAAACATGTACGTATGTACGTGGAACTTCGCCCCTGAGCAGATACAAAAGTATCAAACTAAGCCATGAAAGATTGAAGAGACAGGGAAGTTATTTAGGAACTTAAGTTCGCTATGTAAATGAGGACAAAAGTTATAAATGGGTCTTTGAGGATCTTCTCTATATCGAGAATACATATATCAAAGGTCCATGATCACAGTTGGCTTATATATACCAACGCCCAACCTATATATCCAATAGAGGAGCTGCTGCTCCCAGGGCAAATAACCACTCAATTTGTTGTTAGTGGCTTCTTCCTTTGTAAGACACCACGTTGACGGTAAATCTCCAAAAATTAGGACAACACACAGCAGCGACACAGGATAAATATATATAAGTTGATGTATTATGCATTTAAAAGGTTAAACCATAAGTGAAATCATAATGCGCTAAACCATGATGGCCGAAAGCCAACGATTACAAAGGGAAGTCCTAAAGCTAATTACAAAGCAACAATATTTACATATGATAGAGACTCCACGACTTGCTCCATGCGCGTGTAGATGGGCATCCTTCTCATTGTGGGAGCATTGGTGACTGGGTGAGCTGAGAAGGCCAGGGGCCATTGTGTTGAGAAGCAAGGGGTGCAGGGGCGCTGACAAAAACCACAGCTGTTGAACCATGCCGCACACAGGCATGAGCATGACAAAGAGGAAGTGGTCACGAGAGTGCTGAACAGGGCCTTTGGACTGAGCTACACATAGACATGTGCACAGCGAGGTTGAATGGGGCACTGAGGCGCTGAGAAGGTGAGGTGCTACACATGGGTGTGAGAACAACGAGGAAGCAAGGACGGGCGCTGAACGGGGCCTCAGGGGATTTGGACCGTGCTGCGCACGGGCGTGTGCACGGTGGTACAGTCAACATGTGGGATGAAGGGAGGCACCATGTGACAACAAGGAAGGTATAATTCCATTTGAATCAATATAATTAGCTCCAGTTCAAGCAGAACATCAACAATAGCAAAAGAAATTTCCATCAAAAGCAGCAACGAAAACTCCACTAGCATTGATCCCATCCTTACATTACAAAATGATTGTGAAATTAAAACCTTAAACACCTGAGATTGTGAAACACCATTGTGGGATTAGGACACGAGGGAAAGAAAGAATTAACGCTCACACACTCATATCTCACCATACATGTCATTTTAATCTGTATAGATATATATGTGATATATTATACACTTAAAAATTCAAACCATAACTAAAATATATCATAAATGCATTAAACCATAAGTCAACTCTTAAATCCATCGAAAGCATTACACGAGTACTATACAAATACTAACATCAAAATATAGAAAAGCTAAGTACTTCTATACATCTATTTTCATATGTTACACACTTTAAGAAGTATGTTTACATCTTAGCCATACCTGTACGTCTCTCTTGCATGTCCAAGCCAGGTCTTTCACATGTCGGTCTATTTAAAATTCTTAAATTATCCGACACGGTTACTTCAGCTCTGGCCTAGTGTCCCGTTCCTCCTAGATATGATGCTTTTACTTATAAACCAAGTTGTAGTTAAATTCTAGAATGCTATTGAGACACCTACAGTAACGAGTGCACATAATTAAAAGGACTTACTTTAGAACTTTTTCAATTTGAATGAGAAATGATAAAATCGCTCACCTTATCAAATACCAGCCTTATCCAAGAGAGAACCTGCTTTATCTTGTCCCTATCCCTTCTCTGAATTACTCTGTTTGCTGATAAAAGCTTTTTCCATAGTCAAAACAATAGGGAAGGAAAAAGTCAAATATTGTATAAACAAATCAAAAGAGAGAGCTATAGTAAAACAATACTATTTGTATACATATATGAAACAGAAAAAAGTTCAACACCATCAACAATGCTAGCACCGAGTGTAAATTATGGTAAAGAGATGTCCCACATCGCCTGGTTACAAAATGATTCAAGGTATCTTCTGGGGTTGAGTTCTACCCATGAGTTCTGCAAAATTTCCTATATCATACTTCTCGATATGCCTGCCCTTAATAATTAACAAGCAGGTCCAATTATATAAAAGAAAAATCTATTCCGCATCTATGAAATCCTAAAATTGTCATGTATATCCTTAGGAGTGAAATGAATAACCATTTAAGTCTTCCACATAACTTAGCAGTTACTGAGTGAATGGAACTTGAAGTGGCAGGAAAATCATGACCAAGGTGGAACCTTTGACACAGCAATACAAGATTGCAGCATGCTATATGTTTCACTTGATCATGTCATACACATAAGAAACGACGAAATATCAGTGAGGATTCAAGGTTTAAGTCACATTGGAAATGACCTAACTTATTGAAGAGAGAGAAAAACGCGATAAATGAGAAGATTAACTTACTAAATTTCAAAATTTTGAAGAAATCACCTTCAGAGACCTCGTCAAAATCCTACTTATTTGTTATCAATGCCATCCAGAGTCAACTCGCAAGCAAATTGCTGTCTGCATTAGCAAAAGCAGGATAAATTTATAGAAAGCCATTGAAGCCAATGATTTGAGTTCTTTGCAATTCGCTTTATCACTGGATTTTTTAAAAAAATTTAACTAGAATTAAAATGTTGACTAATCTATGGAATTCCAAGAATAACCTCTTGTTTGAGTGCAGAGAGAGAAAAACTGTCTATTGAGTTGAAAGCAACGCCACTTTGTGTTACAGTGTACAGTTTCTTGTGTTGATGGGCAAATTTCTTCAAGTTGTTATCATACCTTCACATAATTTGCGGTTACAAAACCAAGTGCATTTACGACATTTCTTAACTGTGAAATAAAATTTTAAAAAAATCGCCTTCAAATAACTCCTCAAGAGTCGCTGCTTCGTTACTAATAATGCCACTGTTGTGGGTGCTTCAGATCTTTGTTGTCTGCATGGAACAAAGCAAGATAAATTTATAGAGCTCTATTAAAGATCTTTGAAACTTTCCGCTCTATATTTTAAGGCACTTCGTTTGCTACCTGAATCAGAAGAACAAGAGTTCCACTTCGTTTGCTAGCTGAAAAGATACAGCTTACAATCCAGCAATTATTTACGGTCTTCTTTTGGTACTTTCCAATTTCCTACCCCAAAACAACCGCTCTGGCCAAGCTTCAACTCCACTATCTTGTTTTTTACCAAAAATCCAAAATCCACTTCGTATCCTTTGAAAAGCTCTGCACTTTATTTAAGCAAGAAAGGTTAATCCGGGCTTAAAATTAGTTTTCGGAATGATATGTTACAAGTCCAAAATGTGCTAGAGTACATATTATTGGCCATTTAGAGCAGGAAAAGGTTTTCGCTAACTTACTGATTCTGATTTTAAATTCAGTGCAGAAATTGGAGTTCTCCCTGAATCAAACACTTCATCTACTCACTATCTGTCATGAACTCTGGAAATCTGTGCAAGTTGACAAATATAATTCACTTGTCAAAACATAGATCCCATTTACATATATAAACATGTACATATGTGGAACTTCGCTCGTGACCAGATGCAAAAATATGCCATGAAAGATTGAAGAAACAAAGGGAAGTTAAGTCTTTTAATGGGAAGTTATTTAGAGAACTTAAATTCACAATGTAAATGAGGACAAAAGAATATCGAGAATACATGCATCGAAGGTTTCAAATCACAGTTGAACTTTATGTCAACGACCAACCTATATATCCCATAGAGGAGCTGCTGCTCCCGGCCAATCACCATTCAATTTGCCTTTGTAACACAACATGTTGATCCGGTAAATCTCAAAAAATTAGGACACCACACATCAGCTACACACGACAAATAGATAACTTTTTTTATATGTACATACATATAAGTTGATGTATTATGTATTTAAAAGGTCCCATTAGTGAAATCATAATGTACTAAACCATAAGTCAAGTCTTGTATTTTTCTAAAGCTCGCAGTACATGAGTGCTATAACGAATACTAACATGAAGGGTTACATGTAGCACAAAACTAAATAAAAATACAATTGTTCACATGTCTAGCATTAACAGGAAATATCAAAATCCTGAAAAAGAAAGATATATATAATATTGGAAGGCGCATAATAATTTCAAGTAAACTCAACACATAGACACTAACCCGGCCACAAGTGCAAGTGCTCATTGAATAAAGCAATTAGCAGTAGCCACATATGAGAATTCAGGCCAATTGAAAGTTTTGGTAAATGAAAATCACCTTCCTGCTTGAGGCCATTCTTCTTCTCCTTCTCCTAATGTCCCGTCCTCATCTGTGCAATTTTCAGAACAATATATATAACTCGTCCAACAAAGAGATATATATATATATATATATATATGCCAGTTCTAAAAAGATGACTAATTTTTTTTATGAAACTTGGTGGAGATGATCTTTATGTATTGAGTAGAACACCAAATTTTCTTGAAAGATTCAATATAAAAGTTAGTGAGATGATCATTTAAAATTTCAAAGGCGAAAATTAAACATATATATCATATATCTATACATAAATATATGTGTATATATATTTTTGGAACTAAAATAAAAGACAAAAAACAAAATATGTTAGAATAAGGTATTGAAGAAGAAGAAAACATAGAGGTGTAAGAACATGCATAAGAGGAGAAAGAAAGTAAATGTGAATGAGATGAATAAAGAGAATACTTTGTGTGTATGCATATATATTTTTTTTTGTTCAATTATCCTTTTCTCTCCTTTTTTGTGTATATTTTTTTCATTTTCTTTATTTTTTTATTGAAAATAACTTTTTTGCCCTTGATTCCTTCAAACTCAACGGAGAAATTAGACGGATGTGCCACAGTGAGATTCACTCAATAGTTAAAGCGCTTAACGAATAATTCAAGGGCCATTAGGTTTGTTTACTCTAAATATTTCAATTCTAAATCTTTTTCGTATGCACAATTAACTTATGGCAACACGTAAAGGCACGTCCCATTTTTTAATTAGGGCACATCCAATTAGGTAAAACATAATTTTTTACTGTATTCGTTTATGATTACTAAGGGAACATCCAATTGAGTAAACAAAAACATATTTTATGTTTTTGTATCTACTTATCATTGACTCCCCTTCTCCTCTACGTGGTGCCATTGTTACTCTTCCATTTTCTTTTAAATCCATGGATATATGATATCTTCATCATTTTAATGCCAAGTACATTTAATAATAAAAATGATTTTATTATATATCTATATAGATTTAGTATTGGTTTTAATTTTCTAGAATATGAAAAATAATTATATTTTGTATTTGATAATTTCGAAATGTAGCCCAATTCAGATTTTGCATTGAGACTATGGATGTAGTCTTTCTAAGAAAAAACTACATTTATTCGCATAGAGTGTTAAGGATAGAGCAAACCCAAAAAAAAAAAAAAGAGTAAGGGTAGAAGATTTTACACTCGAAAGAATTTATCGAAGATTTTGCGATAGATAAAAGCACTACTAAATCTTCTTAAACCAATCTTATATTAATTATTTGATTTGCCCTTACCAATGCTAAAATAAAACGGTAAAAATTAAATTTTCACCTAGTTTAAATGTGCCCTAACTAAAAAGGGAATGCACACCTACCATTAACCTTAAGTTATTCACTTGTATATAAAACAAAGAAAAAATAAAGAAAATGAGCCTTAGTATGAAAGAGAGAGAGAGAGAGAGCAGGATGTATATATATATATACATATTCACAGATATAAAAAGATGAATGTAAAGATTGCATAGGTTACTTACTGATTACTAGCCCGTCGAATTTAATAGTAGTAATACGAGAAATCTTTTCCCACTCAGGGTGGGAACCCTCAATGCATCTTTGGCTTAGAAGTGGACAACAATGAATATTCAAACGATTTAAATTGGTGAGGCGTCTCATTGCTTCCACAGAGGGCATATACGTCAGATCGTAGCAATAGTTAATAGAAAGAGATTGAAGAGAGGAGAGGTTGCCCAGCCACTCAGGGAGAGACTCCAACCCCTCAAATGAGTACAAACTCAAATCTATCAAGGCTGAGAGGTGCTTCAGTTGCTCGGGCAGTGACTTGATCTCCGGCCACCCTTTCAAACATACAAGCTTTAGGCATTGGATGCCATAATTATCTTCTACTGCAACACCATAAGAAGTAGAAGTGGAGGAAGAGGACCAGGGGAAATAATCAAGCTCTTCTGAGTTATAAAACAAACTCAATTTTTGGAGATATCGAAAATTCGGAAGCGACACCATAGCAGGGCAGTTGCTAATCTCCAATTCCTCAAGAGTTGTGCCCAGTTCTGGCAAACTTGTCAACCGGTCACACCATGAAATTCGAAGAGACTGTAGAGACGTGCATAGTTGTGGCACATTCGTTAACTTTTCACAGCCTATAATAACAAGTTCCCGCAGAGAAGTGTGGCAGTGCATTTCTGTAAACGCCAACAGTTTAGGGCAACCACTGATGAACAATTTCTCCATTAGTGGAAAGAATTTAGTCAAACTTGGTAACATAATCAACTTCTCACATCCAAAAATAGAAATTTCCCTTACGGCCGGCAGAAAGGGTATATCTTTAAGAGCTTCGCATTGATCTAATCTTAACCTCTCAACAGCCCCAAGGTTGTTTGGCAAATATGAGAACCCATTGCAATATGAAATGCTCAACTCTCTTAGCGATTGAAAATGATGGGGGATAGTTATCAAACTTGAACAACTTTCAATATTTAACTTTTCCAGGCAAGGAAATACAATCATTGAACCTGATTGTTGCACTGCTTGTAACCATTTCACTAGCCTTGGCATGTCCATTAAAGTGAGTTCACTTAGTGTTGGAAATATCGTAACTTCAGCTGCCGCACTGCTGCTACTTGCACCACAACCAGCTGCATGCTTCCCATAGAATCCTGCACCAATAATTTTCACATTATCCATCCCAATTATTTGAACAACTTTGAGATACTGGAGGTGCCCAAGTGGCGGGATTCGTTCACATCCGTTGCAACCACATAGTTCGATTCTCGCCAAATTGCGAAGTACTGAAGATGTCCGACTTTCCACCATCATCCATGACGGAAATTTACGACCCACAAAGTTTCTGATCGTAAAACCTTTCAAATTTGAGGGAGGTTTGAGACCTTCCAATACAGCCTCATCATTGTACGCCTTGCTCTGTCTTATATCACGATGGAAATCCCAAAAAAGTGTTAATTTACGGAGGTGTGACTTCTTAGACAAATTTGCATGGATTGCTTCTCCGAAGTTCTCCACGTGTTGAAGCCCGAAAATGGTTAAGTCACCTCTAAGATTATTCAAACTTCCCAACTCCTTCATGCGACATCCCCTATCTTGGCTCACCACAAAGAAAGGTAATGTTTGTAAACAAGTCAATTGCCCTATCCCAATAAGCATGCAGTGCATAGAATCAACAACATCACGAATATGAAGATGTCTCAAGTTAATCAAGTTTCCAAAATAATTCGGAATTTTGCCAACCTCTCTAAGTCTTAAGGTCTGCAAATTGTAGAGCTTAGTGACAGCATTCGGCATTGAACTGATTGAAGTCTTTGAGATGTCAAGATATCTCAAATGCTTTAGCTCCCCTATCGAATCTGGCAACTTACAGATCATACAATTTTCTAAAACTAGAACACGTAAGCTTTTCAAGTTTGCTAACAACTTGCCATCAAGATCAGCTTTTAGAATTAATGTTCGCAAACTTGAACAAATTTTCTTCGAAATTGTTGGTCTCTCTGTTAAGGAAGAGATCAAGGACAGATGCACAATGTCATAAACATCATTCATTGGCTGACTACCGTGCAAAGTGGAGCAATAATTCTTTGTCATATCTAGCGCAAGATCATGAACAACATCGTGCATCTTGCAACTTGTGATGGAGTTATACTCGTCCTTCTTTGCATCTTGCAACAACGAATTCCAAAGCAAAGTATTGAAATAGTCGCCACCTATATCCTCCATTAAATCATTGTTTGTTGAAGGATGAAGAAATCCTAGGGCCATCCAAAGCTGTATTAATTTACTCTTTTTAAGGTTCAGATCTTTGGGGAAAATAGAGCAGAATGCAAAACAATGCTTTAACAATGATGGTAGATGATCATAACTTAGCTTCAAGGTTGAAAGGACTCCATCCATGTTATCTTCTATATTCCATAATTTATTGCTTTGGATTGACAACCACTCAGATTCGAATTTCTTAGAGTACATTAAACCTCCTAAAGCCTTTATGGCTAATGGCAAACCCCCGCATCTTTTAACTATCTCTCTACCTATATCCACCAAATTCTCTGTCTCCCTAGCTCCACCCACTGCGAATGCTCTATGCTTAAACATAGTCCAGCTATCCTCCTCTGAGAGTCTCCCCAATCGACGAATAAGAGACGTTTGCATACTTGAAACAACTTGGTCACTGCGTGTGGTCACCATAATTTTGCTTCCACTAGAACCACCTACTCCTAACAAAGCATTTCTCATGCGATCCTGACGCAACCGAAATAGTGTGTTGTGTTAAAGCCCAAGTGCAGGCTCGTCAAGTAGTAATATAGTCTCGGAAGTCCGAGTGTCGAACCACAGGGATAAGTGAAAAGGAATGGAATGGATTACGGATTAAAGTGTTTTCTGATTCTTGTAAGATGAAATGGTTATCGAACAACGTAAATGTAAAATGGTTGTGAAATTTAATAAGAAAGCACTAAGGTAGTTGGAGGTTAGTTATGATTAAAGAGACGGTGATCACTAGCTCATACAAAGATTATAACACAAGATTTCTCAAAATATGGGGAATGTTGGTGTATCTCTCAATAGCAAAGGGTGCGACGCTAGGCGACTCATTCCCGAGTTGAAGCTATATCGAGAAAGAGACAAACGACATTCCACCAAAGACGGGGTTATCATCCCTACCTCTTAGCTACGGGTGTGAAGCAAGGCAACCCATTCCCGATGAGGCTAATCCGAGATAGATATGACAAACTCATCATTAAACGATTTAACATAAAGCAAGTGTAGTAATCTCATGATTTAAAGAATGAAAATTATAAAGTGAATCCTAACAATGAAACGGAATAAAGTTTATGGGATAAATTAGTCAACTCATCGTTTATCACATATGGTAGAACATAAAGAGTCTAAGTATCACATAAAGTGTAAGAAGCACTCAATATATCAATAAATGAATCAAAGATAAGCTAAACAAATTTAAAATCCATCTATGGAGTTTTAAGAACTATTCATAATTTCTATGAAGAGGAAAAACTCCATGGATAGGGGAAAGGGACTACAAGCTTTCTAGAACCATAGAAATATGTTGTATGCTCATTAACAACCAAGAACTAAATATACAAGGCATATAAAGTCTTAACTTAATATGAAAATACCTAGAAAGCTTGAAATAATGGAAGATATGATGAAGAAGAAGAAGATTCACAAATATTTATCAAACTTTAGATATGGATTGAGCCATTAATCACCAAAAATCATATCACAATCAACCTCCGTAACCTTAGAAATAGACTACTCCATAATAGATGCAAGAACAAATATCATAGAAGAAGAAATCATTCTTACAAATTAAGCACTTACAATGGAGAAATGAAGAACAATCAACAAGTGAGTTCTCCCCTCTCTCTAGAACTCTAAGTAAAAATATAGATAATAATATCTCTTAAGGTAAAAGAAATAATATATATTAAAAGGTAGCAAAATATCTAGCTAAATATCTAAAATAGCTTGAACCACTAAAATAGCCCATTTTGGGTGTGAAATGGCCATGTTGCCAGGGCCATGATCGATCATGGCCAACCCATGATCGATCATGGGGTCTTCTGCCTGAAGATTATTTGCACCATGATCGATCATGGGATTCCATGATCGATCATGCTTCTGGAAATTCTCTAAATCAGCACTTTTGTAGCTTTTGGCTAGTAGTTGATCAATTCCTCGAAGGCCATTGCATCATATGCCTATAAACACACAGAAACACAACAAAAGCACACCTAGCGGGACAATATTAGATACAAAACTCGCTAAGACACTAATCTCAAGATAAGCGGATAATTAGGCAGAATTAATGCAATAAACGCGTCAAGCGACTCTGAGAGAGAGCTTATGCATGACAATATTAGGCGTTTATCAACTCCCCTCAACTTATCTCTTGCTAGTCCCTTAGCAAGACAAAAATATATAATAATTACAAAAGCACTACGCTATACAAAAAGTTGTTAACTTCTAAGTTCCCAAAGAAGACGAGTTGCATCTCGTGAAGGTTTTCAGAAATGATACCTACAAACATTAGGAGTTTGATCATGATGAATGATGAGAATGAAGATTCAAGTTTCAATTTGCAAAGCAAAAGGCATTACTATCAATTTTCCAGAACGATGGACTTTTGAATGATTGTCTAATTCGCCTATCTCCTTTAGAACACAATCCCATATTCTCCAATGCTCACATACTAGACTTCGATTCAAGCAATTCAATATAAACACAAAGAGTCATAGTCATTTGAGAAGGAAGAGTGAACTTTTTCAAAAACAAAAGCTCCGAGATTTGTCAATTCTAAGCACTTTCTTTATCTTTTCTTGGAAATTTTTGCTAAATTAGATCAGGGCGGTTTTCATCTCTATGGGGGGCAGCGGTCTCACTTATGAAATTTCTCATTACTGCTCATTCATTGGAGCTTAAAGGAAGCTATTCACCCTTTCCCAAATGGTAACCTTTACCCATCCGTAATATTAGACAAAGAGACTTAATATTTAGTCAAGTGAAGCTTTAAGTCAATATTAGGATAAAAGTCATCCAAGTTATCAAAGTGCTATGCTTTTGTCCTCTCATTGGAGGATCTTTTCGAAAGAGCTTCCATTATTTTTGGACAAAAATTCCTCTCCTCTCAATGAAAATAAATCTAAGTGTTATTACCGAATTGGAAACAACCAAAGCAATCTAGCATGTGGAGCAAGAGAATATAACGGGATATGAGACTAAGTGGAGCAAGGCAATTTAGATTATCATTCAAATTCCTATCTAGATCAAAGATTTCAAGCCAAAAGCTAATGAAATAATAATCTACATCGAACAAAATATCAATCAATCATCAATTTTCAAACTTCTCAAAAAAAATTTTGAACATATCTCTTCTACTCATGGGAATGACTGATAGCAAGCCAAACAAAATAAACACAAAATAAACGTACCCCCCTCAACTTGAAACACACATTGTCCTCAATGTAAAGAGAATAAATAACAACGCACGGAAGGGCTACTTTGGCTTTGCTTCCCATGAGACAAAAATAAGACATAAACAAAAACTATTCACAAAACGGGTTAGAATTAGAATTCAAAAGCAAAAACCATAACATTCAATCATTAAAACCAAGTTTTAAAGTTAACATCATGTCAAAGTTCTAATACAACCCAAAAAGAAATAAAATAAAGCTAAGCGTAAATATAACTAATAAAAGAGTTTTCAGGATTTGGCAAATCGCATCACATGTCGGGAGGTGGGGGGGGTGGAAAACGACCATACAACGCCTCGAACTGCTGGCGTATGAACTCCTGCTGGGTCGCCATCTGAGCTGCAACTCGTGCCTCGACCTGGGCTGCAATATCTGCCTCCAAACGGTCCTGACGCAATACCATAATCTCTACCCCCTCATTGACGCTAGCAAACCCGGTCTGCATCAAAGCAGTCATCTGCTCAAACTGCTCTCTCATGAATTCCCTATTGTCATCCACAGGCCCAGAGCTTGCCCTTCTTCTACGCCTTGATGTACCCGGAACATCCGCTCCTGCTTCTTCAGCCCCTTCTTCTTCGCTATCACCCTGTTGTGGTGCGGCTGTGGAAGAACTCGGCCTGTTCCTCAGTTGACCAGCGGCTCGAGTTTGGGTGGACCTATTCAGCGGTGCCCTAGGCATTTTCTTCTCATCGTCGGCTCTCTCAATTACCCCCGCTCGCAAACAGACCTTAGTGATCAACGATCCAAATTTGATTGTTTCATTGTGGGCGACCAAATCGATGATTCGCGCTATTCGCCCAATGATATGACGCAACAAGCAGCAGCGCTTGTTCGTTGCTATGGCGTATAGTACATAAGCCTGAGACGGGTAAATGTGCTGGGTATGGGAAGTTGGGTCCAAAGCGTTGGCAATTACCAGCCAAAGAGTTCTAAATCCCTCACGTATGTGGCTCCTATCGAATTGGTTCCCAATCCATTCTCTGGGTTCACCGGCTAGAAATGTGGCTAGATCGTTAGGCGTCGGCTCTAAATAGTTGGTAGTGTCCGAATAGGGGAGGTCATGAGCATTAGGTGGCAAAGCTGAGATTCCCGTAATCTCAGTCAAAACTTCGAGGTTAAACGGAACCGTTCTGCCTCGAACATGAGCTACATATGTATATGGTGTATCGGGAACTTGAATCAAACTTGCAATAAATTCACGACAAATGGTGAGATTACATTGAGTACCTGGTTGACGCAAGTAGTTAATCCACCCCGGATATTGCTCAAACGTTGCTCGCTGGGGGAAATCGTCCAGCGTACCGATGAATACCGGCCTCTCTATCACTACCGTCCTCGTTTTGAAGGCGTAGTTCCACCACTCAAATTCTTGACGGCTCCGAAATCCGCGATAGCCGCCTCTCGCGGCTTCAATGGTAAGCGGCTTAGTGGGAGGGTTTGAGGAAGACATAATGGAGGAGTGCTATGCTTTAGAGGAGGTGGAGAGGAGGAATTTGAAGCCTTGAGATGCTAGGGCTCGAAAATGGTGATGAGAGAGGGAAAAGGTGATTTTTGAGATGGGTTTGATGATTGGGGTTTGAAATTGGAAGATTTGAGGGTTGATTCTAGGTGGGGGAGGTTGGTAATGGTGTTTGGGGAAGGTTTGGGATCAAAAAGGGGGGGGGGGGGCTAGGGTTTGGAAGAGATTTGGGAGAAGGGGAAGTGCAAAATGGGGGTTTTAGAAACGGCGCCCCTGTTTTATTACGGGACCATGATCGATCATGGTATACCCATGATCGATCATGGGTCATTCTGCCCAGTTGATCTTTTGTACAATGATCGATCATGGGATTTCCATGATCGATCATGCTGCCTTCTGACCAAATGCTCCATCTTCCATGATCGATCATGGAATTACATGATCGATCATGCTCTATGCTGCCTGAGAAAATTTTCACCCATGATCGATCATGGGTAGGGCATGATCGATCATGGACCAATCTGCCAGCCAAAAATTTTCTTTGCTTTCTTTGATCTAAAACACCTTATTTCTCCCTCAACTTGGTCCGTTCAGACTTAATGACACCCGACTCTTCGATGACAATTCCTGAAACTCAAAAACACTAACAAAAACAAACATTATTTACAAAATCGACCCATGCCTTTAGGCATAAGTCGGGTCTTCGAGAGGGGTGGACTCCTCTCGAACTGGGAATTCCAAAAACGGCTTAAGACGTTGTCCATTCACCTTGAAAATGTAGCCGGTTTTGGGATCCTCAACATTCACAGCCCCAAAAGGAAATACTTGACGGACAACATAGGGGCCGGTCCAACGAGACTTTAACTTCCCGGGGAAGAGATGCAACCGAGTGTCATAAACAAGAACTTTGTGCCCAAGTTTGAATTCTTTCCTCAAAATGGATTTATCATGAAAGATTTTGGCACGTTCCTTGCTTATTTTTGCATTATCATAAGCATCTCTTCTTAACTCCTCAATTTCATTAATTTGCAACTTACGGTCAAGCCCGGCTTTTGTCAAATCGCACTTAACCATCTTAATTGCCCAGTATGATTTGTGTTCCAACTCTACTGGCAAATGACATGGTTTTCCGTACACTATACGATAGGGAGACATATCTAGAGTTGTTTTGTACGCAGTACGGTAAGCCCAAAGTGCATCGGTCAGTCTCAACGACCAATCTTTGCGGTTCGGGTTTACCGTTTTCTCTAGAATCTGTTTGATCTCCCTATTTGCCAACTCGGCTTGACCATTAGTTTGAGGATGATAAGCAAGCGATACTTTGTGATTTACACCGTACTTTTGCATTAATGATTGAAACGGTTTATTGCAAAAGTGAGTACCGCCATCGCTTATTATTGCCTTGGGGGTGCCAAAACGTGCAAGAATGTGTTCTTTCAGAAATCGGATCACCACTTTGTGATCATTTTTCTTGCACGCTTGGGCTTCTACCCATTTTGAAACGTAATCTACGGCAACTAAAATGTAAAGGTTACCGTAGGATGATGGGAAAGGTCCCATGAAGTCGATGCCCCAACAGTCGAAGATTTCGATCATCAGAATTGGGTTGAGAGGCATCATATTCCTCTTGGAGGACCCTCCAAGCATTTGGCATCTCTGACATGCCTTGCAGAAGCGTTGTGCGTCCTTGAAGAGCGACGGCCAGTACAATCCGCTTTGCAAAATCTTAGCGGTTGTCTTCTTTGCTGAAAAGTGTCCTCCGCAAGCTTCGGAATGGCAGAAGGACAGAACTCTCTCCACTTCTTCGTCTGGGATGCACCGTCGGATGATCTGATCCGCACAATATTTAAATAGGTATGGTTCATCCCAGTAAAATCGACCCACTTCGCTCAAAAACCTTTTTCTATCTTGTGCGCCCCATGACTTTGGTATTTTGTCAGTTACAAGATAATTTACTATGTCTGCATACCATGGGAGCGTTGAGATTGCCAATAATTGCTCGTCTGGAAACGAATCTTGGATCGGACTTTCTTCAATGTTGTTCGTAAAAGTGAGTCGAGACAGATGATCGGCCACCACATTCTCGACTCCCTTTTTGTCCTTGATGCTCAAATGGAATTCTTGCAATAGGAGTATCCACCTCAAAAGCCGCGGCTTGGCATCTTTCTTTGTGAATAGGTACTTTAACGCCGCATGATCCGTGAAAATCACAATTGGCGATCCTATCAAATAGGATCGAAACTTGTCTAGGGCGAAGACAATTGCTAGGAGCTCTTTCTCTGTCGTGGTGTAATTCATTTGCGCATCATTCAAAGTCCTACTTGCATAGTATATCACACCCGGTTTCTTGTCTTTCCTTTGACCAAGAACCGCTCCCACCGCGTAGTCACTTGCGTCGCACATGAGCTCGAATGGCAAGCTCCAATCCGGTGCCTGCATAATTGGTGCAGTGGTGAGCATATGCTTCAGAGAGACGAAAGCTTCCTCGCACTTGGCGTTCCACTCAAACGGTGCGTCCTTGAGAAGCAGATTGCACATTGGCTTGGAAATGGAACTGAAGTTCTTGATAAACCTTCTATAAAACCCAGCATGTCCTAGAAATGATCGGACATCTTTGACATTCTTGGGCGTAGGAAGTTTAGCAATCAAATCGATTTTAGCTTTATCCACTTCAATTCCTTCAGACGAAATGATGTGCCCCAAAACAATTCCCTTGGTAACCATAAAATGGCACTTTTCCCAATTCAACACCAATTGTTTTTCCACGCATCTTCCCAAAACCTGTTCCAGGTTAGTCAAGCAATTGTCGAATGACTTACCATAGACGGTAAAGTCATCCATGAAAACTTCCAAAGTCCTTTCCACCATATCACTAAAAATACTCAGCATACACCGTTGGAAAGTGGCCGGTGCATTACATAGACCAAAGGGCATTCTTCGATAAGCGAAGGTACCAAAGGGACATGTAAAGGTGGTCTTTTCTTGATCATCTAGGTCAATCTCAATTTGATTGTACCCGGAAAAACCATCGAGGAAAGAGTAATATTCATGGCCCGCTACTCTTTCTAGAGTTTGATCCAAAAAGGGTAGTGGGAAATGATCTTTACGAGTTGCCTCGTTGAGTTTACGGTAGTCAATGCACATTCGCCACCCGGTGGTGACTCTTTGCGGAATCAACTCATTTGATTCGTTCTTGACTACCGTAAGACCTGATTTTTTCGGTACCACTTGAGTTGGACTAACCCATTTACTATCCGAGATTGGATAGATGATCTTTGCATCCAACAATTTCAACACCTCGTTCCTAACCACTTCTTGCATGTTAGGATTCAACCGGCGTTGAAATTGTCTCGATGTTTTTGCCCCATCCTCCAGGTGAATTTTATGTGTACAAATCAAAGGGCTTATGCCTTGGAGGTCGGCCAGAGTCCACCCAAAAGCTTTTTTGTATTTGCCAAGCAAATGAACTAACCTTCCTTCTTGGTCATCCGAAAGTTCGGACGAGATGATGACAGGGTAAGTGTCTGAAGCTCCCAAAAAGGCATACTTCAAGTTGCTCGGCAATAGCTTAAGGTCCATCTTTCCTTCGTGCGTTTTGGTGGACGACGATGTGTTTTCCTCTCTCTCCGAAGATTCAACCTGTTTGTCAGACAAAGAAAACACTTGCATACAATCCTCGGGTTCATCGGAAGTGGTTAGATAACCTTCCGTTGACTCCGATTCAAAATTTGCCACAAAGTGGTCTTGGATACATGACTCTATCATGTTCACGTGTTCATTTTCCTCATTATCATCGTCATCTCTTTAATTGCTCAAAGAGAACACGTTTAGCTCTAGAGTCATGTTGCCAAATGTTAACTTCACGATTCCATTCTTGCAATTTATTATGGCATTAGAAGTAGCAAGAAATGGTCGTCCGAGAATGACCGGAATCTCATTGGTGGGATTTGACACAGGTTGCATGTCGAGGATGATGAAATCAACCGGAAAATAAAACTTGTCGACTTGGACAAGCACATCCTCGACTATCCCTCTTGGGATCTTAACGGATCGATCCGCTAATTGAATAGTAACCCTCGTGGGTTTCAACTCACCCAACCCCAATTGTTGATATACCGAGTATGGGAGCACATTCACACTTGCTCCCAAATCTAACAATGCATTCTTGATCCTACAATTTCCTATGATACACGAAATTGTGGGACAACCGGGGTCTTTAAACTTGGGGGCTCTCGTGCCTTGCATGAGGGAGCTCACTTGCTCCGCCATAAAGGCCTTTTTCTTGACATTCATCCTTCGTTTGGTAGTACATAAGTCCTTGAGGAACTTAGCGTACGAAGGTATTTGCTTGACCGCGTCAAGCAATGGAATGTTGATTTTCACTTGCCTAAAGACATCCAATATCTCGGTGTTAGATTTGGATGGTTGGTTCAATCTCTCCGGAAATGGGACTTTGATCCCATTTTTGATCTTTTCAAGATCCTCCTTCCCTTGTCTCTCTTCCTCTCTATTCTTTTCTTCACTCACAACTTTTTCAACCTCCGACTCCTCAACACTAGTAGATTTAACTATGTCCGCCACCTTGGGGGTTTTAGGAACAATAGTCTTGTCTACCTCCTTTCCACTTCTCAGGATCGTGATAGATTTGAGTTCTTCTATCTTGGTGCTAGACTCTCCTCCCTCTATGACTTGAACTTGCCCTCTAGGATTAACTAAAGGTTGAGAGGGGAATTTTCCCTTCTCTTGAGTAGCTAGGGCGGTGGTGAGTTTAGACATTTGAGTTTTTAACTCACCTACATCACGATCCGTTTTGTCCACAAATGACCTCAACAAAGCTTCCAAGTTTTGGTTGGGGTTTTGATTTTGAGGTGGAACAAAAGAGTTTTGAGGTTGTTGTTGCCTTTGGTTCTGATGATATTGGTTGTGGTTCTGACTTTGATTTCCTCCCCAACTGAAATTGGGGTGATTCTTCCATCCCTCATTGTACCTTTGAGAGTAAGGATCATTTTGGTTACGATTTTGGTTGCTATTTTGGTTGTACTGGTGCAAAACATTGACTTGGGCGGGATCTTTGAGGACTTCCCGAAAAGCGGGAATGGTAGGACAATCCTCGGTAGTGTGTCCTGAATTTTCGCAAATGACACACAACTGACTCGAGGATACTACATTGACCTCCTTAAGCTTACTTGCTTCCATTGCCTCTACCTTTTTAGACAATTGGAATAACCTTGCCCCCATGTCATCCTCATTGGACACTTGGTACAACCCACCCCTTCCTTGAGTTTTTGCTTTGGGTTCCTCGGAATAGGTGTTCCAATTTTGAGCACCTTCCGCTAATTCATCAAAATACAATAAAGCCTCCTCGGGATTCTTACTCAAGAATTGACCATTACACATGGTCTCAACAAACGTACGCATCTCAGGGGTGAGAGATTCATAGAAAAAACTAACAAGGCTCCACGTTTCGTGACCATGGTGAGGGCATGCGTTTAGAAGGTCCTTGTATCTATCCCAACATTTATAAAAGCTTTCATGTTCTTTTGGTGAAAATTTTGATATCTCCCTTCTTAAAGCATTGGTTCTATGAACGGGGAAGAATTTTTTTAGAAATTCCGCTTGAAGCTCTTGCCAAGACCGAATTGATTGCGGTCTTTGAGCATTTAACCAAATTTTTCCTTTGTCTTTTAGGGAGAAAGGAAAGAGCTTTAAACGCATGACATCCTCATTAATATTTGCCTCACGAAATGTGGAGCAGACTTCTTCAAAGTCTTTCAAGTGCAAGTATGGGTTTTCCGACTCCATACCATGAAAAGAAGGGATATGTTGAAGCATACCAGGTTTGAAAGAGAACGCTCCGGCTTGGCCAGCAGGAAGCACGATGCATGAGTTTGAAGTTGCCCGAGGCGGTTGAAGGTAGTCTCTCATGGTCCTAACAGGAGGAACATTGTTGGCCCCTTCCCCTTCATTATCGCTCTCGAGATCCTCGTTTCTACCTTGGTTTGCCATTCTTGGAGATGTGGGAGGGCTAATTCGAATGTCAACAAACAGTCGCCCTTGCATGGGCTTGGACAACGATTCGAATCGCTCCTCGGAATTCTACAAAATCAAACAAAAATAAGGGAGAAAAATAAATTAATTGAATGGAGAGAAATACTTACAGAATGGTTTTGTACAAAACCCGAAATTCGCCTTTTGCCTTAATCCCCGCAACGGCGCCAAAAACTTGACGCAACCGAAATAGTGTGTTGTGTTAAAGCCCAAGTGCAGGCTCGTCAAGTAGTAATATAGTCTCGGAAGTCCGAGTGTCGAACCACAGGGATAAGTGAAAAGGAATGGAATGGATTACGGATTAAAGTGTTTTCTGATTCTTGTAAGATGAAATGGTTATCGAACAACGTAAATGTAAAATGGTTGTGAAATTTAATAAGAAAGCACTAAGGTAGTTGGAGGTTAGTTATGATTAAAGAGACGTGATCACTAGCTCATACAAAGATTATAACACAAGATTTCTCAAAATATGGGGAATGTTGGTGTATCTCTCAATAGCAAAGGGTGCGACGCTAGGCGACTCATTCCCGAGTTGAAGCTATATCGAGAAAGAGACAAACGACATTCCACCAAAGACGGGGTTATCATCCCTACCTCTTAGCTACGGGTGTGAAGCAAGGCAACCCATTCCCGATGAGGCTAATCCGAGATAGATATGACAAACTCATCATTAAACGATTTAACATAAAGCAAGTGTAGTAATCTCATGATTTAAAGAATGAAAATTATAAAGTGAATCCTAACAATGAAACGGAATAAAGTTTATGGGATAAATTAGTCAACTCATCGTTTATCACATATGGTAGAACATAAAGAGTCTAAGTATCACATAAAGTGTAAGAAGCACTCAATATATCAATAAATGAATCAAAGATAAGCTAAACAAATTTAAAATCCATCTATGGAGTTTTAAGAACTATTCATAATTTCTATGAAGAGGGAAAAACTCCATGGATAGGGAAAGGGACTACAAGCTTTCTAGAACCATAGAAATATGTTGTATGCTCATTAACAACCAAGAACTAAATATACAAGGCATATAAAGTCTTAACTTAATATGAAAATACCTAGAAAGCTTGAAATAATGGAAGATATGATGAAGAAGAAGAAGATTCACAAATATTTATCAAACTTTAGATATGGATTGAGCCATTAATCACCAAAAATCATATCACAATCAACCTCCGTAACCTTAGAAATAGACTACTCCATAATAGATGCAAGAACAAATATCATAGAAGAAGAAATCATTCTTACAAATTAAGCACTTACAATGGAGAAATGAAGAACAATCAACAAGTGAGTTCTCCCCTCTCTCTAGAACTCTAAGTAAAAATATAGATAATAATATCTCTTAAGGTAAAAGAAATAATATATATTAAAAGGTAGCAAAATATCTAGCTAAATATCTAAAATAGCTTGAACCACTAAAATAGCCCATTTTGGGTGTGAAATGGCCATGTTGCCAGGGCCATGATCGATCATGGCCAACCCATGATCGATCATGGGGTCTTCTGCCTGAAGATTATTTGCACCATGATCGATCATGGGATTCCATGATCGATCATGCTTCTGGAAATTCTCTAAATCAGCACTTTTGTAGCTTTTGGCTAGTAGTTGATCAATTCCTCGAAGGCCATTGCATCCTATGCCTATAAACACACAGAAACACAACAAAAGCACACCTAGCGGGACAATATTAGATACAAAACTCGCTAAGACACTAATCTCAAGATAAGCGGATAATTAGGCAGAATTAATGCAATAAACGCGTCAAGCGACTCTGAGAGAGAGCTTATGCATGACAATATTAGGCGTTTATCAGATCCCACTTATTTGCGTCATGACTCCATACATCGTCTAACACTAGTAAGTACATTTTTTCTCCAATGTTATCTCCAAGCTTTTTAATGATACCTTCAAGATTTGTCATTTGGGAGTTGTTTTTGGTAAGAGATTCCACCATCTCATTTAAAAGCCTTATTTCATCAGAATCTTTGGATACAACGAGCCATATTCTTTCATCAAAATGCTCCTTCACCTTTAGATGGTTGAAAACCAATTGAGCAACAGTCGTCTTCCCTTGACCTGCCATTCCTACTATTGCGATGATTGATAAATTTTTTCCATTGTCTGGACATAACAGCATGTCTACTATCTTTAAAACATCACCATCTCTTCCCACAACTTCTGAATCATCTATGTAAGGGTGAGTCTGGCGGATTTTACTATGTTCGATGGTGGTATCTGCCGCTCCAATAAGCTGAACAAGTCCTATCCTAGTTCCTTCTTTGTAAATCTCATCAAGTGCTTCATTTACATTCCTAATCTTGTGAGCCATAATTAGACGAAATGAAAGTGGGTTTTTTGAGGGAGAAAATAGGGCGCGTACCTTGTCTCTCCTTCGGTTCTCTACCTTGCGTCGAAGAGTTTCATACGTGAACTCATCCAACAGAGCATCGGCTTCATAGGCTACATCATTCAGATTGTTTAGCCAAATTTGCACGGCTTTCAGCTGTGATTTGTTCTCAGTGGCATCAGATAATAAAGCTTGAACCATTTCCAGTCTTTTCTCAAGCCTTTTGAGCTCACCCTTAAAACCCCAAGCAAGGCTAACCTTATCAGCCGCAAGAGAAAGTACTTTGCTCAAAATTTGTTTCCCAATAATACTAAGGATAGCTTCAGCCATCGTCTTTGGTTGATGAACAACTTAATTTGTGCTATTACAGAGAGAGAGAGAGAGTATTTCCTACATATAGTATAGATATAGTATATATATCTACAGAAATTTTCACATGCGGACCGGTCCGTACGGACCGGAACCTTTAGCGACGATTTTCCGTCGCTAAAAACATACCCCCAATGTATTCGCGACGGAAAACCGTCGCTAAAGGTCCCGGTCCGTATGGACCGGTCCGTATGTGAAACGCTCTCTATATATCTATATCTATACTATATATAAAACTACGAATAACTTAAGTATTTTTTTTTTTTTTGTGAAAACAAATATATATACTCTTTGATTTTAAATTAAAGATTTTAAGATTTACAATAAATAAAATAGTATAACTACATATATTTTTATATTAGTATTAATTTTTCAAATAAATTCAAACTCTACTTTATTTGGCTAAAATAATTAAATAATGATTTTAAGCTAGATTTACATTAAATAAAATAGTATAAGTGTATAACTCCGTATATTTTTATATTAGTATTATTAAGATTTACAATAAATAAAATAGTATAACTACATATATTTTTATATTAGTATTAGTTTTTCAAATAAATTCAAACTCTACTTTATTTGGCTAAAATAATTAAATAATGATTTTAAGCTAGATTTACATTAAATAAAATAGCATAAGTGTATAACTCCGTATATTTTTATATTAGTATTATTATTCCAAATTTTATATTATTATTAATTTTTTAAATAAATTCAAACTCTACTTTATTTGGCTAAAATAATTAAACAATAATTTTAAGCTATATTTACATTAAATAAAATAGTATAAGTGTAAAACTCCATATATTTTTATATTAGTATTAGTATTCAAAATTAATTGAAACTCTACTTTATTAGCTAAAATAATTAAGCAATTTAGAATTTGTGTTGAATTGGGTATTTTGTATAAAACTTCTATATAACTTCATAACAAACTTCTCAAGGATGATGCTATTTAATAGATCATATTAAAATTACAAAACTTTTAGCATGAATTAGAATTTCATTTTAAAACTCACCATAAAGGTATGCATATTAAACTCTATTTTATTTGATTACTTTTAACATTATAATAAATTAAATTTATATTAATTTATATATTCTAAAACTTATTTGTTTATTTATAATTTATGTTTAATGTTTAAATAAAAAAATATGAACATATCGTAGCTATGGCTCAATAAAATATTCATCTTAAATTTTTTTTTTTTACCATTTTAATATTTTTGTTGTTATATAATCTATTATTTGTATGTGTATTATATTATTGTTTGGTATTGTGGTAAAGCGTTTATGTTATACATCGTCGGGCTATATAATATATTATTTATATGAATGTTATATTAATATTTGGTACTGTGCATAATAATTCACATTCATTTAATATAATTAACTATCTACCACTTATAAAGGCTTAGTAAAAATATATTACTCTATTATATATTCGATTAAGAGTCCGCTTGGCCACCTATGTATAAAAAATTTCAAAGGGACAAATTTTTTCATGTATCTACAATATGTTAATTCTATAGTTAACCAATTATATGATTTTCTTATAATTATCAATTGAATTTTACACTTGATTCTTTGTTTTGTTTATATGTTATTATTTTTATTTCATACTAATTATTCAATTCTTAGTACATACATATTCATTAATGGACTTAATGACATTTGTCAAGCGCACTGAAATTACGAACAACGCACGTGCACAAAAACTAGTAGATATAAACATATGAATAAAGTAAATATTTTTCCTCTTTTTTGCATGGACTAATATGTCCCTTGGTTTTTAAGCACAAAATTTTAAAATTTACATTAAATAAAATACTATAACCACACATACTTTTGTATTAGTATTAGTATTCCAAACACATTTAAACTCTATTTTATTTGATTATTTTTAAATATTATAAAATTTTATAATCTTTTAAATTAATATATTAACGACAATATCTAAGAAAAACCATATATTACAACAACTTATTTGTAAGGCATATTAAAACACTGATCAAAAGGAAATGGTACGGTGTTCCTGATGCAAGTTTTTGGTTTTTTGTCTCTTTCTTCTTTTACTTTTATTTTTCATTTTTACTTCTAATTAGCTCTACAATTTATCTTATTTATTACCCATTGGATCTATCTTAGAATGTTCAAATTGTTGCAATAGTTATTTTTTATTAGAATCCTAAAACACAGTCTTTACATGGAATAGTTTTAGTGTTTTGATATACTTTTGTGCTAATATTAGTATTTTAAACATATTTAAATTTTATTTTATTAGATTCCGTTTATATACTTTCATACTTGTATTTAAAACACATTTAAACTTAACTTTATTTGACTACAACATTATAAAATTATATTAATTTCAAATTCTAAAACTTATTTCTTTATTTAGAATTATGTTTAATGTTTCTAAAATATATATATATATATATATATTGTAATTGCGGTTCGGTAAAATATTCATCTTATACATCATTACTACTTAACCGAAGTTTGTTTTTCCTTCATGTTTTACATCATCGGACTTATAAACAACTCTTCACTTTGGTCCCTACTCAACGCATGAATCACGCTTTACATAAAATAGTAGTTAAAACTGCCCTATTGAAGGATGAAGGTCTTAAATCTTAATCTTATAGCTTGATTAACTAATTCTTAATACTATGCTTCTAACTCAAATTAGGTCAACGGTATTTGGTCTTCTCTATTATTTATGATGGAATAACACACAAAGAAAGGGCTATGGGCATTTCGAACAACTAACAATAAATTAGACCTAAGTCTCACCTAACACAATTGAAGGATGCATAACTACCAAAATAATGCTTGCCTAATGGCATTCACGAACCGTGATCGGAGATTAGTCAACGTGTGCGAAAAATGGTACAAACAATGAGTAAGATAAAAAAAAGAAAAGAAAAAGGATGCATAAAATACAAGAAGACTTGTTTTGACTATATGGCAGTAAAATTGGCCTTCAAAATTTATATTTGTAATATATTCTATATTATAAAGCCAAGACTTAATTAACAACCTTGAAGCTGTGTCAAACATTTGTAGTTCCTTTTTTACTCTGCGGATTCTTTTTTTTCATTAAAAAATATGCTTGTAAGAGCATCCACAACGGAGTTGGGGATATTTAAGGCAAATTTAGCATATAATTAGTTAAATTTTAGAGTAGAACACCGCGGATAGGGTAAAAAAATAACAAAATGGTGCATACGAATGAAGCTCATTCGTATGGGTTAAAAAAAAGGGGGACATACGAATGACCCACACTCGTATGAGTAAAATTTAGTCATAAGGTAAATTTATTCGTTCTCTACCCTACCTGCTTAAATTCTACCCTACAACTTCCTCCGCTCTGGGCTTGGGTAGGATAAATTTATCATTTTGCCCTATCCACTGTGGGTGCTCTAAGAGGGGTTGAACCTTGAACCTTTAACAAAGTAATTTATTGTTTAACATCTTTGTTCAATATTTTGGTTTGAATTAGATAAATCAAAATAGCACATGCATCGCATGTGCAGGTACTCTAGTAAGGATATATGTCCTTACATATACAAATATTCAACATCTTATAAGAAATTATCATGTCCTTGTTCACGTGTTAAGGGCCCATCTATATAATAGTACATAAATATTCAACAACCATTTTGTCAAATACTTGGAATTTAGTAATAAATATCATATACACTATTATCTTCCACACAATTATTATCAGCTTAATTTTCTTTTCTTTTTTTCTATTTTCTTTTGTTTTTAAAAGGGAGATTCAAAGCATTAATAAATAAAGTTCATTTAGGTTTGGCCCCCCATTTAGTTTACATAAAGTATGGTACACACATTTGTAAATTGTTTGCCTTTAACCCCCATTTTGGATGGATCCATCAAGTCAACCGGTCAAACCGTTAAGAGACTAGCAAATACATCTGATGTACCCATATTACCCCTTATGAATTATCCTTCACATTTATAGTAAAAAAGGATTCCTCATATTATTAGCATAGAGGAAAAAAACGAAAAGAAAAAAAAAAGCAAAACGAGGGAGAAGATCAGGGATTGCTAAAGAACTCCAACAAGAAGTGAAAATTGGCTATTTTTACATTTACATGTATGTATAGATGCATTATTATTGTTTTATTATTATTATCTTTTTAGGATTTTAAGTTGGTTTTTGTAACCCCTAATATATGAAAAAGTTAGGGTTTTTAGCATTTTAGTTAGCATTTGTATATTACATTCTGAAATTTTATCTTTTTGTGGCTTTAAGTCAAATATTTGAACAAAAAAAAATCAAATGTGGGGTTTATGTGTCTTTACACTTGTATTTTAGGCTTTTTTTAGGCTTCGCATGCCAAAGATTTGAGTTTATGTTGGTTTTGTCCTTTTCATTGCCCCTTTTTTCGCTTTTTATGTTGATTCCTCCCATATATTCTCTTAAGTTGTCATTTTTATTGTTTTGTTACTATGTTGACATAGAATATTATGTCATTGCCGGGTTTGAGGGACTTTGTGGTCCATTATGAGGGCTAAGTGGTCAAAAAATGGTTAGAGGTGCACAGAGGGAAAAGTAATTCACTTAAATGACATTAATGGTGATGAGTTTTGGTGTATTGATTTAGTGAAAGATATTGAAAATGGTTGTGGTTTTAAGGGTGGTAGAATTGAGTGGAATTGGGATGGGTCTATATCAATAATTGAGAGTGACACCCAACTACTAAACATGTTAGACCATATTGAAAGCAATAATGGGGGTTATAAGATATATCACTCCAAATGCACATGTCCCACTTTTGCAACTAATGAAGAAAAGTCTGATAAACCTCCCTCAACCAAGAAAGTCCTAACAACTCCCAATAAATTCTTGCCAAAAGTTACAAAACCAAGAAGGTCACCTTGGCTAGCTAACAAAAATCTAAAACAAATTACCACAAACAATAAACCAAGTAATCCAATAGTGTTAGAGGACAGTGATGATGACTGGGCTTTTGAAAACCTTATTGAGTTTGAATCTAAATTAGTTGATAGGGGTTGAAACTCAGTCAAGTTGGGCAGAAAATTAGAACACCCAGTCAAATGAGGTAGGAAAATGAGAGGAAATAGGCAAAATACATTAGTCAAAGCAGTGGGATTTCAATGTTTTTGAGAACTTGAATTTAGAAGAAGGTTATCACTATGTGGGGTAGTACATTCAACAGTTTCATTGGATGGGAATAATGGGTTATATCACATTGCTATATATGTTTGTAAATGGGAAACTTATGATACATGGATCAATTTCCTATAAATTCTAAAGCCACACCAATTAAAACACCCTCTACCACTCGCTTTCATTTTTTATAGAGAAAAAAGGCTAAGAAATTATGTGAAGGAAGTGTTCCTATCTAATAACCAAAGATTTTGTTTCAGACATATATACAAGAACTTTAAGGGTGATGGGTATAAAAGGGAGCACATAGAGCATTTGACTTGGGGGGGACTGCTAAGGCTTACAAGAATAAGGATCATGATTGGTGGATGAAACAACTTGAGAATGATGATAAAAAAAAAAGCTTATAAATGGATGTGCAGTGAGGAGAAAGAAGTATGGGCCAAATCTCACTTTGATACAACATCTAAATATGAGCACATTACAAACAATTTTTTAGAGACTTTTAATAAGATTTTGTTAACCTTAAAGGATTTGCCACTTAGGAAATTAGTTCAGAAATATCAACTTTTAGCTATGTCATTGATGTACAATAGAATGATAAACGGAATGGAGATGAATGTGGATTCATTGGTTCCAAGGGTTAAGAAAACTATTTCCAAGTTGAAGAATGATTATAACATGCATACAACTCAAGGTTCCACTGACATGTTGCATGTGACCATTAACAAATTTGGTGTGACTTGGACTGTGGATTTGAATGCTGGAACTTGTGAATGTTTTGCATGGCAATTGACTAAGATCCCATGCATCTATGCCACTGCTGTCATGAATCCTAGGAGGGGAGATTGGGCCAAGTAAGTAATTATACTTTTTTTTATTGCTAAAATTATTTTTCTACGTAATTAAAAGTGTTATTCTTTGATGTTATATAAGTATTGCAATCCTTTATTTACAATGGAAGCCTATAGGGCTACATATAAAGGCTTTGTAACACCTATGAATGATTCTCAATATTGGCTAGAGGTATTTATCTTTCTTATTCTATGTTGTTACACCATTATCTTTTATTGCAATTTTTACTTACACCTGTTTTCACCTGCACAACATCAAGTTATTCCTCCTATACTTTACAGACCTCCAGGCAAACCAAGACATAACAGGATCAAGAACAGAGATAAGCCAACTACTGAAAAAATGTTCTAGAAAAAATGTAGCAAATGTGGAGTGCTTGGACATAATAAGAAGAGTTGTAAAGGTCCACCTGCTACTGATCAGAATGGAAAGAGAGGTAACAAGTATTTTTCAATGTTATTGTGTCTTATATTCAATAAATTTGTTAATGTTTATATTGATACCCTAAATGTTATTGTTTGCTTACAATGAGGCCTATGATAGATGCAGGGGCTTATCTTACAATAAGAACATTTGGCTCCAAGACCACCACTGATCATTCCCTCCAAACTAGTACGAAAAACAACTAAATCAGTGAGAGGAAAGGGCAACAGTAGTATTAGGGGCAGGGGAGGGAAGAAAAAAAGAACTTTTTTACCACCAAGCTCAAGTACCCAATTCAGTGCTACACAATCAGGGCAGTATGACTTGCTTTAAGACTTTATTTACAATATGGTTACTTTTATTATGCGAGCTAAACCTTTTTTTTATTTTTACTAAGCTGGTTTAAGACTTGTGATGTTTAAGACTTTGTTTAGAACTTGCTTCTTTTTGTTTTGGCTTTTAGTTGTTGGTTTTAAAGTATGTAAAATGTCCTACAACTGATTTAGGATAATGTTCGTGATGTAAACTTTCCTAAGACAGGTTTAACTTTTGACTTGTTTTGGCACTTTGGTTACTTTTTTTCTTTTTCTCATTCTTAGGACAAGCATGGTAATACATAACAGTTGCATTAGTATATAATAATCGGGTCATTACACTTCCTTACTACATCATACTTATTTCAATTTGCTATTAAATGCTTTAAATAGGTCATCCAAACTTACCTCTAACTTTACCCTAAGATTAACCTTATTAGACTTATATATTGCTGCAAATAACCATTCAAAATGTCCACACTTCACACACTTATGAAACTTATTTTCATAGCTATGTATTTGCTTTGATTTCCAAAGCTTTATAACAATTCCACACCTAGTTGGGCATAGGGTATCTTTCCATGGGCAAGCCTTTGCCCAATGGTCTATTTATGCACATTGAAAGTAACTTGGCATACACTTTTGCCCGTACTGTCTTGTTCTTATGATGATGAACCATCCTTCAATCTAATTACATTTTCTAACCATTGCATTCCTTCACAGTCAACATATTGGCACTTCAAAAACTTCTTACCATTTGTTTCTTGTCCTTGAGATAACAAAAGCTTCATAGAACCATTGAAATTTGAAACATAGCACTCACTATACACCTATTGTTATTCTAAAGTTGTGCGTCCTCCACAATCACACATTTGACATACATCAATGCAATTATTAGCTTGTGTTTCTTTACCTTTATTTCCACCTCCCATTATTATAAACTTGGGATGTTTATAAAGAAATTTGTGCTTCAATGAATGCTTTGTGAATTAGTGTTAAATGTTGGTTGTGAATATAATATGGATGAGTCGTGATTATTTGTGAATGGGTCATAATTGTATCATCTTTATATAGCCAAATTGTTGCATTAAACCATGTGGTTGCATTGCTTTTCAACGGCTCTCAAACAGTCATATTTGTGTAAAGGTGGGGTATTTTGGGTACTTGTGTACTAATGTTAATGGTTTGACCCGTTCAGTTGACGGATCCATCCAAAATGGGGGTCAAAGGCAAACAATTTACAAAAGTGGGTACCATACTTTATTACGTAAACTAAATTGGGGCTAAAACCCAAATGACCCAATAAATAATGATACCTTACAACATAACATGATTTGTTACTTTCCCTCTAGATTTTGAGTAACAACTGAAGGTTCCATGAATTTATAAAATAGTTTATAGGATTATATTTCTAACATATTGGGACCAACCACTGCTTTTTGGATGAAATATTATAAATTTCTAGAAGCTGAGTCCATTTTTTCCGACTTCAAAATGACTTGTACAATCTTTAAATTTATGAAATTTATTAAAAAGAAATGTCGAAATTAATAGCTAATATTTGATCTTTTTTTAATTTTTGTTTCTACCCTGTGCATTTTTCTCTATTTTGCTTTTAGGATAGAAACAATATATTTCTGCTTTTAGTCCCTACATTTTTAAAAGGTCAGTACAAGTGTCATCGTGCTTTTTGCTGGAAAAGACAGATACCAAAAACATAAAAACTTTATTTTGTACACGTGCCAACTATTCATCGAACAAGAGGCCAAAAGGGACTGAATGTTGGAGATTTTAGCATTTTAGTGGGGCACAGTGGAAGTGTACTTCGCATCACTCTGTGTGGTAAAGTGGTGTTACAAAGATGTGAAGAAAATTTTGTGGATCGTATTGCTTAAGTTGATTTTACGGTTTTTATCAAACATAATTTGAGATTTGATAAGCGGAATTAAAACCCTATATCTAATTAATTTTACTGTTGAAACTTGGTTGTGTTTTTTAGCAATTATATCTATCAAGCAATCACTCAAAAGAAATTCACAACACAAGGAAGTAACGAGGTACCCCTACTTGCGTAAGACTAATTATCGAGACTAACCAACAGTGCTTTGCTATGATCAAAATGGAATTACATACTCGATGACATACAACAATTGCTTCCTCACAATTTATGCAATAATCTCGTCAATCCTTTAAATGTAGAATCCAACCGTAGGTCGCTTGGCGTAGCACTTCACACTTTTTTAGCTTACCCATCGCCTCCTTTTACGCACTTGATCACATTCTTTCACCCCTGTCTGTGATCTCCCTTATCGCAATTTAGCTACTTCGCTCATTCCGTCTTCAATCGCAGTCGAAGACACTCCCGCAAGATCGCAAAAGTTTGAAACCCTAATTCTTAAATTTGAAGAACAATAAGATCTCCTATGATATATAAACAAAATATAAGTATTGTCTCAAAACTCTCAAAATTTGATTTTTGCAATTGGATATTTTTTGTCTAAAAAGACTCTAGAATCATGTGTTTTTGTCTCAAACTAATGGGTTATATTTATAGAAAAATATAGTGTTAAAATTCTTTTTGGAATAACTTAAAAATATTAAAAGAAGAATTTTTGCAATAAAAATACGTGCTCCAAAAAATATAGCTAGACTGGTTCAAGACAAAAAGTGTGTATCGATCCAAAATCTTAAATTTAAAATCTTTTGCCAAATATTCACCAGACTGTTACACATTAACAAATTGTGTATCGGTCCACCAAGTAATGAAAATTTCATTACTCCGGACCTTTTTTTCATTTATATGTGACTAAGGATTGGTGGAACTAATTAATGGGCTTGGCCCATTTATAAAGATTTCCTGCGCATGACTTTTCGTTGAGGAACTTTCAAAGTTTACCATCTTTTTTTTAAAAAAAAATTTTAGTCTTTTATAATTATATTTTACTCTTATTTCACCGTATTAAAACTGTTTGAACTTCAATTCGACCTGAACATTATAAATAACTTTATAGAATATGTTAAACATGAAAAAAATAAGTTTTCTCAGTAATTTGCATTGACGGGACTTTTCGGACTTCCGCAAAACTCAATAAAACACTTTAAATTTAAATTTAACTCAAAAGACTTTTAATTTTAATTTTAATTTTAACGCTTAACCACTAGCTATATTTTAAATCAAACCATATAGCCAACTTATCTGCTATCCTGAAATTATGTCCGGTGCATCTGATAAGTTCGGCGAACTTTCGTTAACTATTATATCTTTAAATCTTCAATTTGACTTAAACAATTACAATGAAAAAATACTATTGGCATCGAAATCAAGCTAATTGAAAATATAAACCTAACAAGATGTACAACCATGGAGCTGTACAGAGCTCCTCCAAAACTGCTTAAGAGAAATATTGTATTTTACAAATAACCTTTTTTATTTCTCTTCTTTCTTACATCGAACAACGCCTACATTATAGTCTACAAGAAAACACTTTAAATTCCTAGATATTTCCAGGGACTTGATTTTTCTGTGGACTTTATACATTTTCAAGTACAAGATAATTTATTCTAGAACCCTTAGTACTACAAGATAATTTGCTAGTAATTTTTAGTGATATAATGCACCTAGACCAATCTATATATTTCTAACCTTAAATTGTCAAGAGCCCCTCTTTAATTATGAATTACATTTTCAACACTGAAAACATAGTAATTTTTTCCTTCTACTTATTTATGGTTTTGCCCTTTATATTCAACTGGTCCGCTCAAGAGGAATAAGTTGTTATTGTAATTTAGGACCATTTTTGTGCATAAAAGGTTTATACATGTAAATTCATTCTTTGATGGAAAAAAAGGGACTGAAAACATAAAAGAGATATTGACGGGGCAATCTTTTCTTGAATGTGATGGTTCAACTTAGTATTTTGATCTCTGCAATCTACTAGAATGCATGTAGTATATGTTAATGTGTGCCTCTATTACAATGCAGAGATCAACTTACAGTGTTTAAGTATTAAATTAGGTATAAAGGATAGTGTGAACTAACTGAAATTGAATATTGAATCCTCTTCAGCAAAGCCACTTCATGTCGTAGACGGACAGAAAGTTCCTCAATTTGAATGAGAAATTTATCAGGCGTCATTAAAGCACTTTGATAATTTCTTTCAACAAATTATAAGAGTCACAAACTCAAAGAATTGCATTGAACACCATGTACAAGTTTTGTTCTTCCCACCTTTCTTCCTTTTCAGATTCCTTTTCAAACGAATTACCATTGACGTAAAATTCACATAAAAAATGAGCTTCTCTAGGAACTATATTAAGCTCTGCTATGGGCTTTAAGGAGACGACAATGTAAGTAAGTGATAAAGGCACAAGATTTGAGAAGACAAATTTACACATTCAAGAGTAAACCTCGTGTTATAGGATACTATGGACCATAATTTTATATTGAATCAACAAAGCCACTTCATATTGCAAAGTTTAAGTCTTCTCATCATTGACAGGGCTCTTCAACTTGCTATCATATCTTCACATAATTTCTTGTAGGAAACCATAATAATGATCGGGGGGACATTTAGAAACTCTCCCAAGAAATTTTTTGAACCAACACCTTCAAAGAGCTCATATAATTTCACTGATTCATAATTTGTGCCATTGTTATGGGTGCTTCCGGTTAAAGAACGATTGAACCTTTTTCGTTTATATTACAAGAGTCCTTACTAGAGGAATAAGTTATCACCGTAATTTTGGACCATTTTCCTGCATAAAAACTTCAGATTTGTCAACACGTTATTCGATGTAAAAAATAGGGACCATAATGTCACTGCACGAGATTTGAGAAGACTTAACTAATTACACATTCAAGAGTAAACTTTACATTGAGTCCACTTCATGTTACAGAATTAAGTTGATGTCTTATGATGATGGCCGAGCAGGGTTAATTCTTCAACTTGTTGTCATATATATCATCACATAATTACTTGTAAAAAACCAAGAGTGTTCAGGAGGGTATTTTGAAAATCTCGGAGAAATTTTTTGATCCAACACCTTTAGAGAGCTCGTTAATTTCACTGATTCATAATTAGTGCCCTTATTGTGGTTGTTTTGGTTGAAGACCTATTGAACCACTGGCAATTACACCCCTCATAAACTAAAAGGTCCATGTTGTCTGCATATGCAAAATTCTTTGAATTTTTCAGTCTATATTCAAAGACACTTTGTCCAAAATTAACTAGCGTCCGAATGTTGTTTGTGTTTGGTACTAGAATTTGGAAAAAGGAGAGTTCTAAATTCGAAGTCTCCGTATGGATCACAATCTTGCAATATATAGTCCCATTTTGATACATTCTCATTTGCTGTCACATAATTGAAGAAAAAAATCATAATTGTACTAAATGATGGAAGTACAACGTCTTATTGGGTTGCGGCCCGGACTTATTTTAAAATTGTAAGGAAAGGTGTTAGTAAATTTATGTTGCATACATAGGGTACCTTCCGATCAAACTCTTAGAGAATAATTGACTTTTATTAACACTTAAACATGGAAGATACTAATTATAATTAGCACGAGCAGATTTTAGAAGAGGAAAATTGTACAAGGGAAGGGTGAGCAATAACTTACTGACAGTGAGTTCAAGGCGAAAATTGTAGGTTCCTTTAGAATTTAGATAGACGGAATCGAAAACTTATGCACTAAGTCTCTTCCACGACCTTTAAGTGCCTATCCAAGTTGAACAACATATATAATTAACTCATTAAAACATAGAACTCTGGTTTAACAATTGAAAATAAAAATGTAAATTAGCGACCAAGTTGATGGTTCAAGTGGGAAAGAAAACAAACCACCAGCTGTATGCATCCCGTAGAATTTGGTCCCAAATTCTAATTTGTTTAAATTTACTTATAATGCTCCAGCCCAGGTTCGATGCCCTTACTATACTCAACCCAAATGTCTGCAAGCAGTGATAACCCCAATAGGTAAAAGTTACATAGTTAGGTTGCTCCTTCACAGCCAACATGTCATGAAAAATTCCCAAAGCTTCAGACCCCCTCCCACATCTGAACACGTCGAGTACATGCAAACAAGTGCATTCTTCGCATACAGAGAAAACACTAAACCAGACTTTAAGACATACCCATGAAATTGCTTGCAAGCTTTCAACTAATAGAACAACAAGAATACAAGATATAACAGTTGCTAAACCATACTCATTTGGGCACATATTTTCCTCCAAAACCATGTTCTTGAACAGTCCGAGAACTTGGAAAGCAAGCCCCTTGAAGAACAACCCTGCCATTAATGCACTGCCATGTTTCATTCCGGCTTTCTATCAAACACCTGGTGGGCTATAGTTAGTTGGCCACATTTGGAATAAAGATTGATCAACCGTATATTCTTTTCAAGAAAACGATGGTGTAGACTGTAGAGGGAGGGTTGATTAGTTTAAATCAAGTGAGCGCGGTGGATTAGTTAACCAAAGTCTTTAGTTTTTTAGTTAGCGACCGGTTACAATATTTCTTTTCTTTTTTGCTTTTTCCTCTTCTTGAAATAAATTGTTTCTATAAATACTAGATGTGTTGCACACGATACGTGTGTACATGTTATTTAGATGCATATGCAATTTTAAACACAAACATAGTATTGATTAAATTGTTATCGACTTTATTAATAATATAAAATATGAATATGACATAATTTGATATCATAACCGAATGTGATGTCTTAGATTTTATAATAAGGGAAAAATAGGAATATCACAAAGGAATGTCCAATTTTTTCTAGATTTTATGGATGATAGGATCCAATTTTTCAAAACAAAAAAAAAATGGATTAGTTTTCGATTTTGAGTGCCCTAAAAACCAATCTAGTATGTTTTTTTTTTTGCCTTATGCCAAATTTCTTCTTTCTTTTAGTGGATAAAACAAGAAAAAAAAGGTATTACTTTAGACTTTAGGCTGCATTTGACGTGCAGGATAAAAGGACGGGATATGATAACTTTATCTTATCCTATGTTTGTATCCCATGTTTGGTATTCATCGAGATTGGATATTTGAATGGATTATTTATCCCACTTAACCTTCTTATCCTACCGAGAGAGGGATTAACAAATCCCACCTAAGAGGTGGGATTATTTTATTCCATCCGGATGGGATTAAATAATCTTATCCGGTTCTCTAATTCGACACGTCAAACACACTCTTAGAGTTTTAGACAAAAGATAAAAGAATAGGGTGGTGTTATTCAAACACCCCCCCCCCCCTTTCCCAATTTCTGTTACAAACACCCACTTGTCACAAACACCATATAAAGGTAAATTTCTAATCAATAACACTCATTAAAACTTGCCTAATGAGAGGTGAGTGTAGATGCACACACTTACCTCAGTTGGAAAGAGTTCGTTTGTAATAACATCAGGCAATGGATTACTAGAGTATTTTTCAAATAAGGCTCGCCTAATGAAAGGTAAGTGCACTTGCATAAACTCGCTTACATGAGGATAGTGTGTTGCTAAGCACTCACCTAACATCAGGCAATGGAATTGGGTGTTTGTGACAAATAAGGTGGTATTAAAATGTGTTTTTAGTTAAATTCTGGAGGGGTGTTTGTGACATATTTGGGGGGTGTAAATAACACCACCTAAAGAATATGTGTATCATATTATTAATAAACAACATTATTTATTTTGTTAGGACTGTATTTTATCTAATTTTATTTAGATTGCATGTTTTAGCTTTGAACAAAAGAAAAAAAAAAGAGGTGTAAAAGAATTAACAGTATATAATAACATTATTTTAGTGGACATATTAGTTATCCTTCATGTCTATTGTTCACTGGTCCTATTTTAATTTTTAATTAAATCGGATTGAAACCGGTCATATACAACATTTAATTGGATTGGATTGGTATGATGCGTTGGATCGGATTGGATGAAAAATCTTAAAACCAACGTCAAATTGGATGTGGATGGTTTAAAATTCACTAGATTTGATAGGATGTCCACGCACCTAGATCTATGCTTCATTCCTATAGGTTGATGAATGGTGGGTTTTAAGTGAATTGCTATAGTCGTACCCCCATTATCCTGTTTGTTGCAGGGTTAGGACCTGTGAGCTAGTGTGGTCGGGTAACTTTTTCTTTCAAATATTTTACTTTTACGGCATATAAACAAACATAAATTATAATTATTAATCTTCATTTTGTTTAGAGTTTGCTAATATTTTAGGGGCTATTTAATTGTCTTTTAAATTATGAATTAGACAATTTACAATTAAGCCGTGTACAATTATAACAATTTTTTTTTGAAAATTAAATAATCGTATATATGATAATTTAAAATGATTTTCAAATCTAAAGTTAAGTAATTTAAAGTAAAACGTGAAATTACCTAATTATAGAACTAGGGAGTTCACTCCCAATATATATTATAGTGTCTACACATACGCCTCGTTTGATTCAGGTATTAGGGTCAGTGAGATTAATAATACTAGTAATATTGATAGTACTGGACTATTAATCTTGGTATTAATTTAATACCAATACCCTGTTTGATTCATATAGTATTAATACTAGAATATCTCATGCTGATGTTAATATGTTTGGTTCTGTAACTTGTATACGGGATTATATTTTGGACTAACAAAATAAAAAGAAACTTATAAAAAGAAAAAAAAAGTTTTAAAAAAAATTAAAAAAATAATAATAATAATATAGTAGTAGTAGTAGTAGTAGTAGTAGTAGTGGTATTTTTGAAAATATTATAGTAGTAATGGCATTTTTGAAAATATATGATTCATTTTTCTTAATCCTGAATAAACAATACCACCTCCCCCTGGTATTAAATTATAGCACAAAGAGTGGTATTAAGTTAGTACCGGTATTAGTAATCTCAACACATTTGTGCAAATCAAACAAGGTATTATAAAAAAAGTGGTATTAATAATCTCATCCCACTTTTTAATATCCGAATCAAACGAGGCCTTAATGTTTATAACTCTAGACAAAATCTTGAATAACATGGACAAATTTAGAACATCTTCTATTGTAAAATTTGGAAAATAAGCTAATTTTACAATTAGAAAATTAAAGCAAACACACTGGCCTAAACTGCTGATGATTACAAATAAAATAGCCTAAAGAAACTTTTTATTTTATCTGTATTAGTATTCTCCGAGAACTATCAATGCTCCCAAGTTTCAAAGTGTTTTTTTTTATCCAAGCCCATATGAAAACCAATAACTCAATTATTTGCTATAAGCAGGCCACCCAAACCCACAATGAGTACATTTCTAGTAATACTAAGGCTTTCTCGAGTAGTTTATTAATCTTACGTCTAATTATTTTAGACATTAGTTGACACTAATTTTATATCCATAAAGATCCTAAAAAAAAGTCTCTCCAAATTTATACATATATACACATTCATTTATATATATATATAAAGATAGAGTAGAGCTGGTTGTGGGTTCCTTTTTAATGTCACGTCATATACATATTGTATAATGTATTGGATAGTGATTTTAGTTTTTGATTGTCTATCATCCATAGAGATCCTCATATACAATTCATTAGAGAAGAGGTAAAATTTGATAGATTTTTGTTCTACAATAAAACATCTAAATAGTGGTACTCTATTACGTTACAACCTCCATTTAATCATAAATAATAGTCGGTCTTAACTTTAGCCATATATATATATATATATAAATGAAAATATGAATGACCTTCACATTGTAACAAGTGAAAGTTTTGTTGGTCCCGTCTTAAGGAAATTTGCATCCATAAAGTAATAATTTTTAATAATATTATTTTATGTAATTATAGAACGTAATTTATATATTAAAACATTAAATGGAGTAATGAAAATGAGTATATTTCAAGATGAGTCTTTAGCAATATTTGATTTATCGTAATTTCTGACACAAAGAGGAATAACTTATTAATTTTATGTACACACCAAACCTCCATGAGGGCTTAATATAAAATACAAATAGATAAATAAAGACAAAAGAGTGGCATTTTCTTATTATTTTCCTTTTTTAGTTACCACAATGACCAATAGTTTTATAATGTGAAAAACCATCTCTCTCAAAAACTTAAGCTGTTACGAGAAGAAACCGTAATGAATATCATGCTTAACATATAACACAATATCTACAATATTATATAAACTCAATACCAATTTCAAATTTTATGAAACTGTGTCAAACTTTTTGTATTACATATTTTACCCTTGTAATCTCTTTTAAAAAACATGTTTGCAAGAGGGTTCAAACATTGGATCTTTGACAAAATAATTTACTACTTAACCACTAAATCACTTAACATCTTTGTTTTATATTTTAGTTTGAATTAAATATATCTAAGTAGCACACCTATCGCGTGTGCATGTGATCTACTTAATGTTAATTGCATAAGACTTCGGTGACAAAAAACAAAAGACACTTCACTGCACTAGTATCTTACCAATAAACCCTAATTAATTAAGCCCATGGCTGCTATTCAAGCTTCTTTCTTATGCACTAGACCTCCCACCTAGCTTGATATGAAAGACATTAATTTGATGTCTAAAAATTAATTAATAATCTAAATTTTATAAATGTGTTACGTGGGTCCCATTGGATTGGAACTTACATGCATGAAATTCTAAGATAAGCAAAAAAAAAGTAATAGAGATATAAAGTTCCTCAAGAAGAGTATAAATTCATTAATGGAGGTTTTTTCAATTGTTGCAATTGTTATTGAGATAAACATACCAAGAGGAAGTTTTTGTGATGCGTTTACAATTATGCGTTCACTTATAAAAGTTTAGGATATGTTAGGTATTTTTAATATAGAAAATAATTATAAAAGACAATTATGTCAAATATAATTTATGTCATACACATTAAGCCGTGGTTCAAGCGTTTAACTAGGGATATAATCTGTCTAGGGTTTTATTGTTGTAGATGATTGACTATAAATTTGAATGTCGGTTTTCTTGTAAAAAGATTGGGCTTGGTATCGGAAAAGAGGGGATGTGCTTTTGACTCTTAAATTAGGAAATGGACTCAGATCGGAAGATAGACATATTTTTTTGAAATACTTGGGCCCATTGAGGAGCCAAGCTTTTTTAATTTCAACACAAGATGGCCTGTAGGCTTAGACTTCAAATATCTGGTAAGAATAAAATTGAAGGACAAGTGGGATTTTGTGAAAAAAAAATTATCATGTCTTATAAATTGGACTTAATAAGATTTTTAAAAGAACAAATGGGCTTGTAAAGATCTAATGAATAAATAATGAAAGAAATCCCAATATAAGAGTTAATAGAAGATAACGAAACGGAACTCTTGAAAGAGTGATTGGGCCCGTGAGAAAGTAAAGTGAACTCCTCGCCTCTAAAAGTTTGGACGCAACTAAGAGAGTTCGAATAAGACTCAATTTATTCTAATGAAATTGGACCAATCTCTTCATTAAAAATATTTTCAAACCCATGTGACTAACTGCAAAAAATAAAATAGAGCCCATGTGATCTTAACTTCCCATGTGCACTTCAATTCTTTTTGTGTTTGCCTACTTCATTCTCAATTTATTCATTGCAAAATCTCCAGCCACATGCCCCTAACCCAAAACCCTGTTCTTTTAATTCCTTGATAATAATGTTTCGGCAAAAAATTATGTTGCTTGTGTAGGTGTCTTGCTCACCTTCATCTTAGTGCATCTAGCTAATCTAGCTGGCAATACAAAATGAAAAAATCATAGCAGTATATATGTTCGCTAAACTGTCTTTATTGCTTGTGTTTGATTTAAAATTTTATGGGAGCATTACATATTTTTCTATGCGTAACAAATGATTGAGCCAAAATATTACATTTTTATGCCTATTAAGATGGCCCTATTTGCATGAATTTCACGTTAATTATCCGAAATTGTTGAAATTTAAGTTATAATCATGAAATTGGATAATATGTTTGCTTTTAGTGCATTTTATCTGTTGTGATAAATTTTAACACTAAGCTCACAAATCGATTGATAATATAGCGCGCAAGAAAGGTCGATCCCACATAAACTCAAACAGTATGTTTTATAATAACCTTGTTAATCTTTCACTAAACTCATAATCTAGCTAGAAAAGTTTATTCCCAGAATCAAACAAATAAAATAAAGCAAATAAAATAAAACAAAGTGAAGTGAAGCAACTAAACTAAAGTAATGAAATTAAATTAAATAATATTAAGCAAGATAATAAAATTAATGAATTAATTAACTTGGGTTTCGGAGTCATATATTAATATCATCTTCCTAAGAATTCATGCGCATAAACCATACTGTTTTCTCACAATAATTTGGTCTCTTGACTTTATTATTTGTGAAAAATAAAATCATTCAAGTTTAATTAATTTATAATAATCCAATTATAATTCTTCCACATCCAAACTTATTTATGAAGTCAAAACACACCCTATATCTGCTCTTAACAAATTATAAGGTGAATTCAACAAAAAATAATGAGAATTTAGCTTTATTTTTATCAATTAAAATAGGCATCCTATAAGAAGAATTGAATTTAACATTAGATCATTAAATTAGTAAAATCAATTGGCATGAATACGTGCAATATGAAAAATTAAATATACTCGTCCTAACTCTAGTACAAATTTTCGCTAGTATGAAATAAATTAAATAAACAAAAAATAATAGAGTTAAAGTAAATTTATTTGACATTAAATTAAAGAATTAAATCTCCAATCTTAAAACCTTGAATGAAACAAAAAGTAATAAAAAAAAATTAAGAAAAGAGAAGAGAGGAAGGGCTCAGCATTGTTGTATTTGCTGTGCAATGCCTCCTCAATTTGCTGCAAGAATTTCGTTCTTCTAATAGGTTTAGGAATTATGGGCCTATGGGTTTTTTTAATGAAAGGGCTTAGACTTTTTTTAAATAAATTGGGCTTTGAATGTTGCATATAGGCTGCTTCTACTTAAAAGTTTACTAGGCATATTGATTTAGGTTTGGCTGAATGGGCTTGGGCCCATTTACTTGAACACATGTTGTTGAATTTTCGTCATTTTAAGTTGTTGAGTTTTGCATCACAATTTCGGACCTCGAGATAACTAAATTTGAAAAAGTGTTGAACTATAAAGTTGTAGCTCTCGAAATTCTACTTAAAATAAGCTCAATAATCACATAATTTGGACTTTCGACTAAAATGCGTCCAGAAGTATTAAACCACTTTGGGTATTATCATTTACTTTAATTTCTCTATTTTTCTCTATCTTCTATAATTCGTTTCTAACACCACCCATTTTAGTCAATCTAAGATGGGTTAGTGACACTCCAGGCCTTGATTGTGGGTGGTGTCTTACTAATTAAGGTGGGGGTGTTACAAAAACCGTCAAAAGCACCTTGGTAATCTGACAGAGTCGGATATGCTGGCAAACCTACATCAGTCAAAAAAGCACTATGGTCTGAAAGATTCCCGGTAGTCAGAAGGATTTTATGTGCAGCTTCTTCTGCCGACATGAGGAACCCTAAAAATCCTCCATATGAAGGATATGCCAACAAATCAAAATCGATTGGAAGAACCTCATATTCTGGAAGATTCTCAGTAGTCGGATTAATATTCGTGCAACATTTTTTGCCAACGATAGGAGCCCTGAAGAACCTCTAGGAGGAGCAAAAGAAAAGCATGAGTTAGTATTGGAAGACTCTCCTAATTGAGCCTCTAACGCCATCACCCGTAATTGCGAAGCCTCTAATACTGTCACCCGTGATTGTAAATCTTCCACCTTCTGTTCAAGAGAAACAATGAGCGCAGTACAACATTTACTGGGATTCTCGACTCTCGCCTTAACTTTAAAAAGAAATAAATTGAGAGTTTCAAGATATTAATGTTTGGGAATATTTTTCAAAAATTTACAACATTCTTTACCACGAAAACAGTGAAGATTGTGTGATAATCCTCACGACTAATCATATCCCGAAAAATTTGTGCATATTCACACCATGGCAGATATCCCTTGTGTCTGTGAGCACAAGCAATACAAGAAGAACCTGCAGAACGGAAGATGCTCGGCATACTTGTGATTTACTTTTCTTTCCTCATAGGTACCCCCCCCCCCCATAAAAGCTTGAAGAAGAAGAAGAAAAAAGGCTCTTGAGGGATATAACAAGAAAGAGGGGACAAGAGACATCTAGCACTGAAAGAATCCTGAAGACGAAAAGCTGTCTTCTTAAAAAGTCAAAATATACAGCGCCCCCGCGTGTATCTAGAATCCAGCGCCCTCGCACGGTTTAGATCCCTTTTTGATGTTGTCATAGAGGAAAAAATGTTTTTATGGTGTTGGTGTTGTGGTAAGATTTTAAATGCTTTAAACTGACTTTAAATACTTTTCTACATTCATACTTTTGAAAGTTTTATTTAAAAAAAATAAAATATTTTTAAAACTATCTCAAATATTTGCAATACTTTTTAATTGTTATCTTTGCATAAATTGAAGGGGAGCATATTATTTATTTACATTTATATGCTATTTATGCTTATTATTGTTAACACACATTAATTTATTGTCATCATTAAAAAGGGGGAGATTGTTGACCTAATGTCTTAATCTTATTTTGATAATAACAATAAATCAATCATGTGTAATTTAACATGTTTCTTGCTATAAGTATATAATTCATTTACTTGGAATATTTAAGAAAAAACATGATAAGGATCACTCTTTCACTATTCGATCATTGGACAAGATAAGAAAGATCAAATCTCTCAATACAAATCATGAAGTACAAAGGATTAAAAGACTATATGAAAAGCTTCTAGAAAAAAGTTTCAAGTGAAGATCAATTCGAAAAAACAAATCAAAGAATTCGAAAACTCGTTAATTAAGTAATTGAGTGAGTGCTCAAGATTTATGTAAAGTTATTTTACTAATCAAATCCTTGTAGCTCAAACATATTCATGCATCTTTTAAAGATTGATTCAAACAAGCTTGAAATTGAATTTATTTGAAAAACATCATTTTACAAAAACCGAGTTTCGAAATAAATTCATATTAATTTTAAATGATTATATTTTAAGCTCTCATAAAAATAGGTATCCTAGAAATATATCCTTAAGGTTAAAAAATCATTAGAATTGAATTTGGAACTAAATTGCTAAAATGTATTTGGAACTAAATTGTATTTGGCACAGTTTTAATCTAACAGTCTGATGGAGGCCTTTTCGGACTTCGATTACTTTGAAATTTTTACAATAGTTAGTTAGACAACATCTCTTAGCACTTATTACCAAAATTTGAACATGATCCAACGATTGGATTAAGAGATATGATCAAAACAAATGGAATAAAATATGAATTTTTGGTCAACAAAACTAGTCGTTGGAAAATTTGAAAATGTCTACTTTTGACCAAAAACCTTTCTTAATCACCCCCCAACGGCTATATACTTTTGCAAGGTATATATATGAGGTCCTAGACATGTTTTAACACACTTTGAATCATTCTAATACTATATTCTTCATCAAGTTCAAATATTCCAAAACATTTTTTGATCAATTTTTCATCTTTTGAGCCATATATTTTTGATCAAAATTTGATAACTTCTGGTATGAGCTATTTTTCATATCTTGTAAACACTTGAGAATTATTGTATTGGTGTGTATCACTATAAACAAATCATTCTTCATTTCAAAAGAGCGTTTGTCTCTTTGTAGAACAAGAGAGTATATCTTGTGAGAAGTGTAGTGGGTATAGCTACATTGCAAGTGTTATGTGCATAACAACATTTGTATTGATGTTTGATCTTCACCCGAAGAAATTGAATAGTGAAAATTTTCGGGGAACTAACCGAGCGCGAACGTATAGTTTAGGAAACTAAACCGCGAGAACAAAATGTCTTGGGCTTTAATCGATTTAATCTCTCTAACTCAAGTTCTTTATTTACTTGCAATTACAATTGCTCTATTATTGCTTGTGTGTTGAGATTGCTTGATTAAATTTGGATTTACTTAATAAATTTGTTTAGCTAAATTTTATTACTTAGACATTTTCGAAAACATTTTTAATTTCGTGTTTAATTTGAAAAACCCTATTCACCCCCCTTTAGGGTCATTATCTGACCAACAACGGTTTAATTGTTATAATTTAGATCTTAATGATTTAGATTTACCACTATGACTACCAAGAAAATCTTAAGACCATGAAGAAAAAGTTCCAACGAAGAACAATACTTGAAATAGTATATATATATATATAACAAGTGGAGAAAGATTGTGTTAGGGCGACTGAAGGCCCGCTTCTTAGGATTAGATACCAAAAAAGAGCATGAAAGCAATCTAAAATTAAAAGGGCACATGAGTTTATAACTCAATGGCAAGTGCAACAATATTTACGTATGATAAAGACGAAGTAGGCAGGGGGTGCTGAATAGGGCCTCGGAGCCGTTGTACCAAGCTACGCACATGAGTGCTCACGACAAGGTTGAATGGGGTGTAAAGGTATTAAATAGGTGCAGTGCTAGTATGGGTGTGAGAAAAAATGTCGACGAAATGGTGGTCCAGTTGTCAAATGTCAATGAAATTGTCAAAAATGAGCTGGGGGAGATTAAAAGGAAAAAAATGTATTTAGTTGTATTAGACGATGTACTGAATCAAGATCGTGATAAATGGGAGTGCTCAAGAAAGGTTTTTTAAGGCTATATGATTCTTATAGAAGCAAGAATATGGTAAACTGACATGCAGTCAAGATTTTGTTCCAATCGTGCCAGCATTTTATATTTATCATTTGGAAGTTCTCCTACAAGACAATAGCTGGATCATGTTTAACTAGAGATCAATCGCAGAGTTGAGCAACGGAGAAGCAGAATATGGTGGGCTTTCCATGAAATAAGATAGCCAACAGATTACTAATTAGTAATTAGTAATTAGTGATAACAATGCTTAAGACAGTCAACCTAACGACTCTAGAAAGTCTTTCGATCTAATGATTAAGAATATACAATATTAATTTAAATTCGCTTAAATTATTGTATTAAAATTTGAAATGTCATATCAACTCATACCCAAAACATACATATAAACAAATTATACCCAAAGCATACACACAAACAAATATACTTTCACCTTTCTCTCTTATCAACTTTTCAAAAAGAATTTAAAATATCATAACTTTGAATCCAAAAATCAAAATTTAATAAAATTTATATATTTGAAACATAATCTTCAAAAACTATAAAACAAGATGCATTGCGACCAAATAATTATTTGTAATTTTCTATGTACTAGTTTTTGTGCATGTGCGACGAACGTGATTTTAGTGTTTAACAAAGGTCATTAATTAAGTCCATTAATAAATACGTACATACTAATAATTGAATAATTAGTATGAAATAAAAAATAATAACAAATAAGGAAAAACATAGTATCAAGTGTAAAATTTAATTAATAATTATAAAAAATCATATAATCGGTCAACTATAGAAAAATGTTATAGATACATGATAAAATTTGTTGTGTTGAATTTTTTTTAGTACATAGATGGCCAAGCAGACTATTGATAAGATATGTAAGAGAGTAATGTATTTTTAATAAGTTTTTAGAATTGGTAGATAATTAATTTTACTAAACGTATGTGAATTATTATGCACAGTACTACACAATAATATAACATTTATTTAAATAGTAGATTGTATAGCTTGGTGATGTATAACATGAATATCATGAATGTCTTATCGAGCCACATGTACAATATATTCATTTGTTTTGTTTTAAACACTATGTAATTATAAATAAACAAGTAAGTTTAAAATATATAAGTTAATATTAAATAGCTTTGTAATTTTAATACCGTCTATTAAATAGCTTCCTTCTTGTTAGAGTTTATGTTGAATTAGGTGTTTTGAATAAAACTTCTATATGACTTTATAACAATGACTTTATAACAAACTTTCCAAAAACGAGACTATTTAATATATCATGTTAAAATTGTAAAACTTTTAGTGTGAAGTAGAGTTTCATTCCAAAACTCACCATAAAGGTATACGTATTAAACTTTATTTTACTTGATTGTTTTTAATATTATAATAAATTAAATTTATATTAGTTTATATATTCTAAAAGTTATTTATTTATTTGTTTAAACATAACGATATCAATTTAACGTTTATTGATAGTTCAACGAATTTGTACAAGTTCTAAAGGGTTTTGCAATGGTTTTAAGTTTAGAGTTAGACAAATTCTGTGCAAGAAATGCCAAATTTAAAAGTTGAATATACGGTTAGGATTTTTCTATTCATGTAATTTAAGTATTCATGTAGTTTAAGACTTATATATAAGTAAAATATATTACTCTATTATATATCTGATTAAGAGTTTACTCAGACAACTATGTACTAAAAAAATTTAAGGCAACAAAATTTTTCATGTATCGACAATGTTTTTCTATAGTCGACTGATTATATGATTTTCTTATAATTATCGATTGAATTTTACACTTGATACTGTATTTTGTTTATATATTATTATTTTTATTTTATAATAATTTTGAATTCTTATAACATACATATTTATTAATGGGCTTAATAACATTTGTCAAACAGTAAAATTACGTGCAACGCATGTGCACAAAAACTAATTAATATAAAAATTATATATATAATTTTTGTATGGGGAATGATCTTAAGAGGATTAAAGAATCTTAAGAGGACCAACTTTTTAATCTTTAAATGCGGACTAATTAATTTGAGAGTGTAAACAAATGAATTTTTTAATGAAACTTGGTGAAAATGATCTCCATGATTAGGAGATCACCTTGATTGGAAAATTTAATTAGGAAGAGGGCTAATTAAAAAATTAATATATATGTACCTTTTTGGTCGTTAAAATTTAAAATGTTTAGCTAACCTACTTTTTAGATGAATATTTTGATTAAATTTATTAGAGATGATTTATTAATTATAGAGATCATTTTGATCAAATTTCATAAAAAAAATTTATATTTTTTTACTCCTTCAAAATAATTAATCCGCATTTATTTTATATAATATTTAGTAGAGATGATTCACTGCCCCATTCTCTCATTTCTTATTCTCATTTCTCACCGCTCCCACTCAAATCCTCTTCCATAGACCCACACAGCTGCACGCTGCCGCATCACCCCCTCCTCCTCAGCTACCGATCCGAGGCCTCCTAATTCAATTCGGGTGGGGTCGGGTCGGGTAGGGTCGGGTTTTCAAGACACTTTTGCGGGGCGGGTTTGGGCTGAATCTAACTTCTTGCTGGACTCTCACCGCAAAACAAAATCGACGACCGACCGACCGACCAAAGGCTTTAGAGTGAGCAAAGAAAGAAGATGATCACCTCTAACTGTACCGAAATTGATCAGGTTGTCTTTTTAACATTTGCTACATTCGCGAATTTATTTATGTTGTGTAATATATATAGTTATTTATTTATGTATGTGCTTCAATTGTTACCATCAAATTTTATAAAATTTTGAGAACATGTAATTCTCCCCAATTTTCAATTATGTTCCAAACAAGCGGATTATGCTGTGCATAAATCCAGTTTCCACTGTTTGGGATTAATTTGATAATAACAGGCCTTGGAATGATTTCACTTGTTTGGGACCTTGCAATTCAAATTCCTCCACTAGGAGGGTTGTTTGATTGCTTCTCTTGAAGCCTGAATTTGAATGCATTCATATTCTAGAGGTGTAAAAAGTTAATTGTTTTTGTTAAGTTTTAAGAGGTAAAGGTGTTCTTGCCTCTACCTCTGAATAGGAGTGTTGGAAATTTCTAAACTAACCTTTTGTTCCATGTTAAAGTGTTTTTCCAGACAAAGTTATTGAGTTCTAAATGGTCAAAGTTAGCTTTTATTTTGGTATATTCTTTTTTGAATCAGAAACAAAACGCTTTTATTAAAATCTACTAATCAAAGCAATGCAATGGTGATTACATCATTGGTGAACCAGAAGTCCACCGAAAGCCCCTCATGATATGACAAAAAAACTACACGCATCGAAACACAAATATCACAAGAAAGATCAAATTGACAATTTTGTGCCAAAGCCACAGCCAACCGCCATCACTGGACAGCCACACCCCAATTCTAACATAATTCTGAGATTGATAAGGTCTTCCAAACAGATTTGAAGAGCTAGCCCATAGTGATGCTAACTGTTTGATTTTACTCCAAACTTCAGCGGCATCAGAAGATTTGTCTTCAAATACCCTAGCATGTCTCTCCTGCCAAATGCACCATGCTAATGCCAAGCAGCAGCATCTCCACAGCAATTCTTGACTTCTTTTTATTCCCTCTGAACTGCCATTCCATACCCAACACGGTCATGCCATGAGCTATGGCATAGCTCCAATCACTTCAAATTCCTACCCCCACCTTATTCCACATATAGCTAGTGAAGCTGCAATTGTACTGGAATGTGATCGAATGTTCTCTCTCCTCTTTTTGCATAGGAATACACCAAGACGGAGGAAATAGCTAGATTAGGCCTTCATTTTTTGGAGTAAGTCACAAGTGTTGAGACTCTTCCATGAGGCCAACCAAGCAAAAACTTTCATCCTTCGGAGGGATACCAACTTTTCATATAAATCTGCGGGGGTCCAAGGATGAATTGATGAGCAAGTGAAAGAAAGATTTGCAAGAAAATATCCCTGGTATATTCAGGTGTTGCATTTCTTTTTTTGATTCGAAACCAAACGCTTTATTAAAATTAAATAATCAAAGCGTTACAAAAATGAGTAAATTATTGGTGAACCAGCAGTCCACCAAACCCCTAATAATATCAATCTAACTGAGGGACAACTAGAAAATATCAACAAAACAACTCTAAGTACATCTCCATCATTGGATAGCTGCACCCCAATTCGAAAAAATCAGATATGGAAAGGTTGACAAATAGATTAGAAGAGCTAGCCCAAGTAGATGATAACAACTTGATTTTAAACCAAACTTTCAGCAGCTTCATTGTATTTGTCTTCGAATACCTTGATGATGCTTTTTGGGACTTCTTATTATTCCTTGTAAACTGCCATTTCATACCCATGAAATCATGCCATGAGCTAGGCTTGGCACCAATTGAACCAAATTCCTCCCCCACCTTGTTCACATATAGCCAGTGAAATTACAATGTAAGAGAATGTGATCAATGTTCTCTCCTTTCTGTTTACACAAAATACACCAAGAAGGGGAAATAGCTAAATTAGGCCTTCTTTTTTGGAGAATATCACAAGTGTTTACTCTCTTCCAAGAGGCCAACCAAGCAAAAATTTTCGCCTTTAGAGGGATACTAGTTTTCCGTATAAAATTGTGGGGCACAGAGGTGGGATCCTGTGGTGAATTGATAAGCAAATGAAAGAAGGATTTGCATGAATAAACCTGATTTCCCAATATCTAGAATCTCGTTTTGTTCTAGACACCTTTGAATGAGAAATCAAACCCAACAATTCCAAGAATTCCCCAATTCCCTCTCATATAAATTTCTACAAAATTCTAGATCCCATGAGAGAGAATCCTGATGATGCCAACGAATAACTAATGCAATTGAATTATTAAGATTAAAAGAAATGCTATACAACCTAGGGTAGAGAGAGAGGCAAGAGAAGAATTACCGACCCAACTGTCTTCCCAAAATCTTATGGAGTTGCCCATTCCCACCTTAAGTCGAGTGATTGATTTAAATTTTTCAATACCGGTAGAGATAGCTTTCCAAGGGTTTCTACGAGTGCTTCTAATAACCATGTTTGTATCCCATCCATTTACGTTAATGCCATACTTACTCTTGATAATTAAGCACCAAAACGAATTTTGTTCATGGGGAAATCTCCAAAGCCATTTCCCTAACAAAGCCGCATTCTTAAATGCAATGTTACCAAAACCCACCTTTTATCGTTAAATGCAATGTTACCAATACCCAACCCACCTTTTATCGTTAAATGCAATGTTACCAATAACCAACCCACCTTTAGAATGTAGACAAACAATTTTTCGAGATTCAAACTTTAGACTTCAGATTTGGACAAGAAAACAAACACACCCTACGCTTGATGATGCTTTTTGGTTAAGTTGGAAGATGGTTTTCTTTCTCTAGAAACCTAAACTTGTGGAATTTATAATTGGTTTGATAACATCCTTTACATTTTCTAATCTTTCTCTATGAACAAATAAGATTAGGGTATGACGCTAGGTTCTCACTTAATTGGTGCACCAATTGACCGTAAAATTGCCTACCTTGCCCAAATTAGAAAATTGTTGTTTTAAATTATTTTCTTCAAATCCAAATCCAAATCCAAATCCAAATCCAAATCCAAATTCATATTTAATTTTCTTTTCTTGGCAGGTTTTGGTAGAGCAGAATTCGGGTGTGAGAACAATCATATTGAACAGGCCTAAGCAACTAAATGCCCTTTCATCTCAAATGGTATGATGACGATTATTTGATGAAATATATTGAGTTTCATCTCTCTTACTCTATTGGGTATTGTAACATATTTCAAGTTTTCAACTATTTATGCACTATTTTATCACTCTCTCATACTGTCACTTAGGCTATTTTTATTTATCATAGTCGTAGTATCTTAATGAGGTTAGTTATCAAAAACTAAGAAGGAAATTTCATGAGAAAAGTCAAGTTGTCTAGTTTATAGAAGTACATAGAGATTGGTCTCTACTGATTTATTCCATGTTGTTAATACCAAGCCAATTAACTATTTTGTTGGTCTATTTCCCCTTGGGAAGAATTCCATTGGTTGTCATCTACTATGTCCATGCAGCTCAACCAATGGCCATACCTAAGATTGATCTAACCAATGTTGCGGAGAATAGGTGCAATGTTGGATCATGGGACATCATTTATTCCTGACCTAGAGAACCCTTCTTTTTTGTTTGGTTTACACTGTAAATAACAATAGTACATATTGGGGAGTGGGCTTTCGTTTCTGGTTTTCTTGTTGCTGTGTTCCCCTGGAACCAAGAAGAACCCTTAGTTACAAATAGAAGGAAGTGGAATAAAAGACCACAGATATGGTGAAATACAAGGCTTTATGATGAGAATCACAGAGAGGAGTGTGGTTAGTGTGTCACTAGGTCAGTGGAGGAACCCATAGGAAGGGGAACAAGCTGCCGTATTCATAAAAATTGAAAACAAAGATCTTGATAATACTATTGCTTCCATTCTAACTGAGTAGCGTATGTCCTCTACTTCTAATTATCTTCCTTTAGATGATCCCATATTTCATTGGCAGTTAGTAGGGCACTTAGTATATGTGGTTGTCAATTGACTCGGAATTGCTTATGTTTTGCTTTTTGTAAGCCAGTATATTTATGCTCTCAGACTACTAATGGTACTTGCTCTGGCCTTGTGATACGTTTTTTGGAATTATTTTCAAAATTTTCATTGTTCCTCTCCTACGTCTTTTTGGGGATTTCTTGATTTTCTGATGCTGATTGAGATGGTCTCATTTCTTATTGTAAGGACGTGGTTGGCCTTTGTGCATTATTGCATTTCTAGGAGGCTTCCTAATTGAGTACTGGAACAAAGTATTATTTCCTCCCCTCCAAGAAGGATGAAATATCAAGCTACGACTAATATAACTCCTGATTTTTTTTTCTTGGGGCTCATCTCTGATGTGTGTTCAGTTCCAATTTTGTGTCCGTGATGGAAGGGAGCACGTAGAGATTGATTGTCACTTTTTTTGTTAGTGCCTCCAGATAGACCACATTACTAAAGATATATTTTTGTTGTTTTTTTCCCATAGGTATTTTTACTTTTAGATAGTTTAGGGTTTATTATATAGTTTGGCGTACCAACAATGTAAAGATGACTTGAACAATGCAGTGGACAACTGCAAACGTATGAGTAGGCAATGACAAATGTGTTGGCATGAAGGAGCCTCCATAGTTATTTACTTAAGCTGATGGCATTTTTACCTAGTTAGTGTATCAATAAAGCGAATGCTTAACTAATTTTGGAATTGGAAATGAACCACAGTAAAACCTAGGTTATATATTCTTTGGATATTTGAATAACTAGGTGAGGGGTCCACCATTCAAGTTCCAAAATTCTACGCCGCCACCCCCCTGCCATCCTTTAGGGAATGGGGCATTAGTTTCCCTCGATTTTGAATATGAAACCCATGCCTTGTTCCATATGGATTGGAGTAGGAGACCATATCAACTTGGTCCATCGCCATCTTAGATGTTAGCTTGTTTCTCTTAGGTTACCTTTAGTGCCTTTTAACAAGAATAGGACTAGGATGCTTGAATATTTTTTTGGTCTTAGTAGACCATTCATGCAATTGTTCTTTTGGAAGTTTGAGCTTATCCGGTTCAAATGTTAAGGGTGATTGTGAAATTTGGAGGCAGGATCCTTGATATGCTGCCAATATAGTACATCTTTTGTCAATATAATATCAAGAACAGATATCTAGTTATGAGAAACAAAATTAATGATTAAAATAAAACTGAAAGTCTTGATATTTAAGATTCACATTTTTATGTCTTCTTTGATGTCTTCATTCCCAGTATATATGTATAATTACATATATACCATTTATTTGCTTGCCGAGCATACCTGCTAAAAGACAGCATACAGTCTCCTACATGGTAGATCTGTCATTTTGTGCACTATCATGTTCCTTAAAACTCTGCAAACCATGATACCATGTTTAACTTGGAGATGGCTTTTATTCCGTGATTCTGATTGGAGTAACCATCTTGCAGAGAAGGAGTTTAATAATTCTCTTAAACCCCCCTTTTTGTAGATATCTCGGTTATTGGAACTATTTCTTGCCTATGAGGAAGATCATAATGTGAAGCTTAATAATTTTGAAAGGTACTTTCCTTCTCAAGACACAATAATCTTGCTCAATTGACCTGTCTGAAAAGCTGAAGTAATTACTGTTGTTGGAGTCTGAAGATATGTAATTTGGGCAACACCTTTGTAACATGTAACCCCTTAGTTTTTATATAAGAGGACTCAATGTTCAATTATCTTTTCGCTGATGAATCATTTTCACAGAAGAAAACAAAAGCAGCTTGAAAAGAATAAAAAATCACATTCAAGAAAGGATGAAAAGTTTGCCAAGTTGATGGCACCCTTCGCATAAATGGATTTATATTAACTTTGCCCACATTTTATATGCAAAATTAGACAGCCCCCTGATTTCATAACTGTTATACTTTTTCCCCTACACGCAGGGGAATCTCAAAGAATTATGTAAAAACAGGGTGTTAAGCCAAAGGATTACATTAAAACCATTTTTATGTAATTCTTTGAGATTCCCATGCATCCAGGAGGCAGTGTTCTAATGATTATGAAAACAAGGGTTAAGTCTGATTTTGCATCAAGAGCAGGGGGCAAAGTAAAAAAATTCTTTGAGAAAATTGGATAACCTTTTGATGGGTGCCATCCTTATGGCGGTTGCTGCCTTTAGGCTTTACCACATGAAGGTGTTCACACGATTGTTGACATGGCAGATTTCTTGATTTGATGTCCATGTAAACCGCACTGCTATAACTAGAATTTTACTTAGGCTTTTTGCAGCCTCTTTTTGTCATATTTAAAATAGTGTACAGCTCCTCGGGCTTTTCACCTTTCCGACTTGCATGTTGATTTTGGATTTTATGGTTGTAGGGAAGAGGAAGAGCCTTCTGTGCTGGTGGCGATGTTGCAGCTGTAGTCCGTGATATTAAGGAAGGTAGACACTTGTTTCTTGCATTTCATATGTGTATGTATATATTCTTCTAGAAAAGAGAAATTATTATTGATAGAAAAATGGGGACACATAGAATGGAGGATTAGATGTCTACCGAAGAAAAATAAACTAGAAAAACCCCAAATTCAAAACACTGGACATCACTAAATAACTGCACTCAAATTGCTGGCAATATTTGAAAGAGAGACGCTGCTGAAATCAGTTGAGTTGAACAAATATTTTTATATTTGTTCTATTGACTAGATCTTTTGCTCTAACATACTACTTTGCTATTGATCTTGGTTTTATTTTTTCCCTTCTTTTTAGGTTCACTTGTTTCATTTTATTTTCCTCTTTAAATCTTCTGATTCAGTTCACTTTCTTTATTGGAGTTTTGAGAAGCCCATCAGGATCTTCAATTCAGAAGATGCCCAGATTATTCAAACATGAATTACTTTCATGTGCAAGATTTGAAGATCATAATAACATAGTTATTGATTGATGCTTATTTGTGTGCACCAGGTAATTGGAAATTAGGTGCAAAATATTTCTGGAAGGAATTCATATTGAACTATGTGATGGCAACATACAAGAAGCCCCAGGTGACTCAACCCAGAAATAGGTTAATTTTTTATTTTTTATCATGAACATTTGCATGAAAGGTATTAGTGATGAAGTTTTTTTTAACCTTTTCATTTAGAAGTATTCACACGATTGTAATATTTGATAGCAAACTTGATTGAAGGTTTCTATTCTTTATGGAATTGTCATGGGAGGCGGAGCTGGTGCTTCAATACATGGTAGATTCCGAGTTGCAACAGAGAATTCGGTATTTGTCTCTCCCCCCTTAATCTCAATTTTGAAGTACTTTTTCTTTGGTAGGAAACAAAATTCATCACTAATAAACAGGTACTTGTATTGGAAGATTTACACCTTTGCTTTTTCTTTCTAAAACCTTTAAACCTTAACCATAATAGCATAGTTAAGTTCCCAATGCGAAACTCCGTCAAGATAGCCCAAACTAAATTAAGAAAATACCCCTAGCATATAGAACATAAAGTTTTATTGTCTTTTCTCCTTATTCTTGATGTGAAGTTAGACTTGGCCCATGTTTTTGATAATCCTTAGACTTTCCCACTTTATGTGGATTATCCAATGAATTATGTAAAATTGGGGAATCATCTTCTTTAAGTAATCTATACCCCTTCTTTTCATGTCATATATTTAGACATACAAGGGGAGAGCTGGGTAAGTCTAATATTGTAGTAACTACTAAGAATAGGGGTACAATTAAAATTAGGCCAAATCGTAATTCAGCAATAAAGCTTGAACATAATCTTTCTTTTAAGCAAGTCTTGCGAAAGAACAGTATTGGCTTGAGGGACTGGCATTTGCCCTTTTGTTAGTAACGTTGTTTTTTCCTCAATTACAAGCCTAACACAAAAAACAACAACCAAAGCCTTCTTTTTCAAACGACGCCATTTCCAACTCTTTGTTTTCTTAATAGTTTCTATTGGTCTTCCTCTGCCTCTAAGGCTTCCCTCCATTATCAACTCTCCTTACCACGCAATTCTCCTCCTACATGCCCAAACCATCTAAGTTTTTAACAAACCTAATTTTCCCATTTTTTCCACTCATCCATCTCAACATTCTCATCTCAGTCAACTCGTGTTGGCTTTTGACCGCCCAACACTGTAATGTATAAGATAGAATTTTCTTGTCTTTTTTTTCACACCCGAAGCTTTTTTTCAACCACCCTGCAAGTTTTTCTCCCTCTATCTCCCCATCTTCTTGTATAATGGATCAATGCTTGTGGTATGACAGAAACGGCTTTGGCATTCCATATATTTTGACTCTTCCCTGATGTAGTTTCCACCTTCCCATTTAGGGCCTCTTATTACTTCGCGGTGCTGGCTCTTGATCAAGACTCCCTGGATTCTTATAGGAAAATCGGTAATGCCACTTACATCTTCCCCTTTCTTCTCTATCTGCATGATGCCTTCTCCATGTTTGTTTTTTTATCCCTCCAATAATGTTGCAAAGAAATTTAACCTTCCGGGCAAAATAATTCTTCCCAGTCTCCGCTCAGCATAAAGTTGGAGTTTCCCCCTTCAGCCCCTTATTCTTATAAATCGGTGTCTTTCCTCCAATCTTCCGATACTGGAAAAACCTCAGCACTTTCCAAACCTCAATAGTATTCCATTTTGGGACTTCCTTTTCTTGAAATGGTGAAATTTTGGTCATGCCATATAGGACACCTAAAGTAAATACTTCTACAGTTCTACATACTTCTTCGTCCTTATGATATATGTTTTTGTCTTCCTCTCATGTATATAGCTTTTTCCCCATCTTTTGTGCCTAATTTATAATCCTTCAAAAGAGCTGACTCACTTACCGATTTTGTATAGATTCCCAATTTTCCGATTCTTACATAAAGGAAGATTTCCTTTTTACCTTAACTTTATCTTGAACTATCATCCCACCACTAAGATTCTTTATCCCTAGATAGGTATTTGGGGGACAATTCCGTTTGCCTCCCATATGTGTTGAAAGATCCCTTTTGAAACCTTACCTTGTGTATTTTGCTACAAATGGGAGAACTTTTCGCCCTTTTCTATCTCCTTTCCTAAAGTGCTTTCTATTATATTTCTTCTCATTCCTTTAAGCAGACGAGAAATAGTATTGAATTCTTTTTCTTCCTAACTCTTTGCTGTATAACAAACCTAATTTTCCCGCAGATTAGCTTTCTTTTTGCACTGCCAGAAACGGCTTGTACTTATCTCCATCAGTTTATGGCATGTAGTGTTGTTACTGTGGTTATATTTGCTCTATTTTTTATTTTATTTTTTGGAAGCAAACCAGAAGCAAGTGCATTAACTCAAATCAGTACCCGGAACAACAAGCCAGTCCAGGACATCCAGACCCCCAGATTGACACAAAGAACTAGACATTGCAAAAGACGCTACAGAGTGCCCCATAGCAGTAGAAGAAGACGTAAGACTATAACAACAATGCACACCCCTAGGGAGGCTACAATATCAAGGAAATCAAGGCTAGACCAATGTTACGTGATTTGCAGGACACTTTGGTACATGGTGCGGGTGCGGGGTATGGTACCTAGCTTGGTACACGGTGCGGTGGGGGTAGGCTGACTTGGAACATTATTTCGGGTTGCATACGCACCAGTTATCATCTCTACTATACAGATATGTATTTAGTAAATTGGAATTCTTGATTTATCTGATATATGTATTTATTATGTATGTTGGTACATATAAAATATGCGTCTTTTGTTGGTTGAATAGGGGGTTGCTAGGGTTGGCATTTTGGGTGGCAAATGCACCTTGTTTGGGATCAACACCCTAACTTGCAATCCGTAGGGGGGTCCAAGAATTAAGCAACACTAATGTAGACACCCGCATCTGCACGAGGGGACCATGACCTCACCATGTTAACCTTTCGAGCTGAGTCACCATTTATTTCCGACACTATCCACCCAGAATCCCACGCAAATTTACTAGCTCCCCTGCATGGTGCCAAATAACTAAGCCCAACCCATTATCGAATGGCTCACAACCCACATCAGCATCCAACTCAAAACAAGTATTTGTTTTTAAGTTGTATCTCTAACTTCAAGACATAGATCTCGGATCTTGGTGATGCTTAATTTTTTACTCTTCTTACACATCTCTTGCAGGAGAATATGTTGGTCTTGCTGGTGCTAGGTTGGATGGTGCTGAGATGCTTGCATGTGGCCTTGCGACTCACTTTGTGCCCGCAGAGGTATTAATTCTATCCAACTTTGTTATATATTTACGTGATTATTGTTCCAAGGTGCAAATAATGTACAAGAATTATAACTTGTTTGGTTTAGGAAGCAATATAGTTCTGTTTGTAGCATATCTGCATTGTTTTGTCACACTAAGAGGCTTGAGATGTATATTATGCCTGTTTAATTCGGGTGAAATATTTTTTAACTCAAACAAAAACAGCTCCTTGGTGTGGTTCAAGCCGTTCCTATGCCATACGGCTTGTTTTTGAGTTTTAGGAAAGGAATTGGCATTATAGATTCCAACGAATAACTTAAGGGGCTTGTTTGAATGATAACTTTTTTTTGGATATGAGCGATGATTCCACGAAACAATCTTTTTGACACAAGCCATGGTTTCACACTCACCACAAAAAAGGGTAGATACACAACCACCACCATAAGGGGTGGACACAAGAAAGGGTTCGATACTCACGTTCAAGTGGATCAAACCCATGACCTCCTTCTTACGAGGACAAGGAGGACGCCAACAGGCTTGTTTGAACGATAATTTAGGATTCCAAGAACAAACCAAAGAACAAGCCTTTAAGTAATCTTTCCTTTCCTAAAACTCGAACCAAATGAGCCTTAAAGTTAATTTTTCCCTTTCCTTTCCTTAGTTGAACTTAAGTTTGCAAACTGACCATGTATATCCTAGTTTACTTTGATGACCCCCATCAAGACTTTTGCCTGCCCATTACCTTGATCAAGGGCATACAAAATTAATATTTAATCTAGAACGATCAAATAATGACCGTGTAAATCTAGTTATCATATATAATTAATATTTAAGCTGCTATTTTATGAACAGAGACTATCAATGTTAGAAGAGGCACTAAACAAGGTATACTCGAATGATCCCACAGTTATTTCTGGCATTATTAGTGAATTCTCTCAGTATCCTAATTTGAAAGAGAAGAGTGCTTATTACTGGTAAGTTTCTTTCTAACCTTATTGTTTTTCTTTTTATTATTATTTTCCCTTCTAATTTGGGCAGGGGCATGTTTATTCAGTTATTATTGTGGATTTTGTGTTAGTCTATCTACTATCTACTATCTATCTACAAACATACATGATACATATATATATATATATATATACAGAGCCACTATAAAGCGAGACATTCTCTCTCTCTCTCTCTCTCTCTCTCTCTCACACACACACACACAGAGTTCTAGAAATAATTTTTTTCTCCATATATGCAACAGGATGGATATTATTGATAGGTGTTTCTCTCAAAGAACGGTTGAAGATATTTTATCTGCCTTAGTAAGTTGATGACATGGATCAGTTCCGATTTTCTCCTCTCCCCTTTCTATTTTCAACTCCATTTCCGCCAAATAATTCTGATTGATTTAACAGTCCGTTTGGATTGAAGGGGAGGGATGGAAAGGAAAAAGTTAATTAGGAGGGGAAGGAATGGAATAGAATGGAAAGGAATGAGTTTAATTTTATTGTTGTTTGGATAGCTAAAGAGGGAAAAGAATAGAATGAAAATAAATCTTGTTTGGATAGAAAGAATAAAGGAAAGGAAATGAATGTGATTTAATATATTATTAACAAATTAAGGTTAAATTTGGAATAACTTGAAAAAATCATTAAAAAATATTCCTTTCCCTCCCAATCCTCCCAATATTGGAAGGAAATAAAATAAAGGAATAGAGAGGATTGGCATTCCATCCCAATCCCTCCATTTCCTCTCCACTCCCTCTTATAAATCTATCCAAACGAGTGAAATGTAATCCCTCCTCCTCTTTTCCTTTCCCTTCCTTCCCATTCCGTCAATCTAAACGGACCGTAACTCTAATCTTTCCTTTTATTCGCGTCGCCTCTCAGTTGAAAATGGTTTGCTAGTAATTTACAGTCCATTTGATCCGAATCTTGGTGTTCTCCTTTTGTAGGAAATTGAGGCCAAAAACAGCAAGGATGATTGGATCTCTACAACCCTACAATCATTGAAGAAAGCATCCCCTATGAGTCTTAAAATTTCTCTTAGATCGGTACGGACCCATAATGCCTTCTTGAATAGAATTTCACAATTTTATTCAAAAGTTAATCATGTAACTATATATTGAGCCAAAAATTAAATAAAAATAATATATAGGTAACTATGTTGCAACAGTTTTTGATTGCTGTAGATAGTTGTTGGGGAATAGCTAAACATAATAACAAATCTTGAAATTTGCTTATTTATTATATGGTAAACCTCGCTCCCTCCTCTAGGAAAAGTTTATTCTTCAAAGTCCAATAATTCTAGAGGGACATATGCATCTGACACAAGAGATTTACACATCTAATTTGACCACCGCAAATTGGTCAGAATGTGGTGTCTATATGAAATTCATCCTTACGTCAATCTATTCTAACCAATGAGTAATTGCCATATTGGACTATCATTGTTTTTGAAGTGTTATGAACTTTTGAAATTACCCTACATATAAAGAGAGGAGAGAGGATGACTAACATTAGCTTCATTGTTAGCCGTTATAACAAAAGATTAGTTTAAGTAGTTCACACTATTTTACAATGAATTCATAATATATAAAAAGTAAAAACACATGTTTTGCGAATTTAAAGTTGAACTTACTTTAACACAAGAAGAGTAAAAAGACAAAGAAAAATCTACCCACTTGGTAGATAAAAGAAAAATAAAAGAAAATTTGGTGAGAATCTTATTTACATGTCTCAAAATTCTAATATATATATATATAATATATATTTTCAATTTTTGCTATCCAGATTAGAGAAGGGAGACTCCAAGGTGTTGGCCAATGCCTTGTGCTAGAGTACAGAATGGTTTGTCATGTCATGAGAGGAGAAGTCAGCAAGGATTTCATTGAGGTGCCAACCTAATTTACTATTCACCGTCCCAAATTAAGAGTCAATATTTGACTCACATTTGAACAAATATTAATTTCAACACAATCAATGGCAAAACTGAGAATAAAATTTGTTTTTACCTCTTAATGCTGGCTGGATGTCTATCTTGTATTAAGAGGTAGAAATAGTGTTTGTTTTCTCAGATGTTAATGCTGAATTGGATTAAAATTCAGCATTCAGCATTAAGTGGCAAGTCCTGTGCTGAATACTTAATTTAGTTTTAGTGAAATTTTATTCCTATAGTGCCCCTGTTCTTTCTGTTCATTAGGAATTGATGTCTGTCAGAATAATAAGGGTGAAATTGTTAAATGCCGTACATTTAGCATTCATAGCCATTAAAATCTAACACATTTTCCAGAGGTTCTGTTCAACATTAATCATTTAGAGTTAAGTATTTAGTGTTCAGTATTTAGAGGCTTAAAAAATGACCCCTATACTATTCAAGATATGGTATATTTTTTGTCCGAGAAGGAAAAATATGACTCCTAATTTGGTTTGTCCCGTGAGGAAAGGGCAGCTCTTAAATATGATGCCTCAAAAGAGAGCGCAATTCTTAATTTGGGATTGTGGGCATATTTGTTCTCTTTCTTTTTACGTACATTATGTCCTTTAAGTGACACTAATTGGACCTTCAAATGCAGGGCTGTAGGGATACACTATTGGACAAGGATAGAAACCCGAAGGTGAAACATGTTTTTCTTTAGATTTTAAATTATGCGGATTTATTATGCACAACTCCTTGTGTTTTGAGGAAACTACATCGGCCTCCCTTGTCATTTTTCCGTTTATACACCCTAACCTCCCTCATGAAAACATAGTTATTAGTTTCTCATGGGAAAACTTCTTTGTATGTTAGGATTTACTGCCATGTTGGAAAAAAACAAAAAAACAATATCGATGGAGTTGAATTGAAATGGGAAAATCTCAAATATGGGGAGCTATACTTTAGTTCTAGAAAACACAAGGGGGTCATTGTAATTAATCTGAAACTTGGGGGAGATGACTTTGATTATCCTGAGATGATCCGATCGGGGTGGAAAATCTAGAGAGAGTTGAAAAATGTGAACCATTAGTTTAAAAGTGAATAGCTCAGATTGTGACATTAGTTTTATTATTGAATTGAGTCCTAGCTAGAGGCAAGACTAAA